>JAJOOO010007407.1:0-14769 GCA_029582685.1 Solanum piurae
TTTATTTTTGGAGGTGGGGAATATTGGAGGGGGGGGGGTCGCAAGTAGGATGGGTGGGGGTAGGGGTGAGATGGGTTAAAAAAAATATATTTTAAAATTAAAAATATTTTTTAAAAATAAACTTTAAATTATTTTTTTGGGGGAGGGGGTGGTAGGTGGCTGGTGGGAGGGGGGGGATCGGGGTAAGGGTGGGGTAAAAAATAAATATTGAAGTTGAAAAATATATTTTTTAAAAAACTTTAAATTGATTTTTTCAACAAAAAAATTGTATTGAAGTTGGAGGAAAGTTTTGAAAAATGTTTTCCTTACTTTTTGAAGAGAAGTCGTTTTCCTTAAATTTGAGTAAAATGAGTTGATTTGGAAAACATTTTTCAAAACATTTACCCAACCAAACATGAGAAAATTGAAAAACATTTCGTATCAAACACACCCTAAAAGTAATTTCTATGTAGAAAGGTTTTACCAAAGTCAATATATAAGGTTAATGAACTCGAATTTGTGTTCTGACAGTTCTTGAAGTTCGAAACATGATTTATGACTTAGTTGGATGGTTGAGACGGATCCAGAGGAGCTCGGGAGTGTTTCCAGCTCTTTCTTGAATTACTAGTTATCTTCCACCAAAATTTGAAATTTATGATTCGCCAATGAAATGCTAGACTCTTGAATCATGACAATTTTACTTGATTTGATGGCAGTGATGTATTTGAAAAATCTCTCAGATTTAAATTTTTAGTGTACATTATGTTGGAAAGGTATATGGTGGTTAGAGTGAATACACTTAAGAATTTGTTTAAGTTGAATAACCAAACATAAATATCTTATGTGACATTCTAAATGACAATTCTCGTCTTATGTGGCATCTTGTGTATTATGTCACGTAGGACATGTGTGTCTACTTGTTCAATTTTATGTAAGTTTAAGTGTAAGCTTGTACATACATCCAAAGTTAGAGGTATAACCAAAGGTAAGTACTCCTTCATTCCTAATCAATGGTCTCGGGTTCCAGTCCCCCGTAGGTACAAAGTCGCCTTTGTTAGGAATTAAGCATTTTTACCTCCAATATAGGACTTCCCTGCACAAATTCAGATTTAGTTGGACTCCAATGTCGATATCAAATATCGGATGAGAAGTCAAAAAAATAAAATAAAATTAGAGGACATAAATATATAAATTAAAAGAAATATTTATGTATCTAATAAGTCTCTATCAGATTTAAGTTTATAGTGTACATTATGCTAGCGTTTGACCATAGATTTCCAAATATTTTTGGCAAATATTATTTGGGTGAAAATTTGGGTGAAATTTCACCATGTGTTTGACCATAGTATTTGGGAAATATATTTCATTTTTTTAGAAAAATATGATTTATACCCATAAGTTTTAAAAACTATCAAAACTAACCATAAGTTTGTATTACAAGTCAATTGGATCTTCGTTGCAACAAATAACAAGTAGTGTCGACTCTAGAGCAATGTGGTAGTTTGGAGTGAGTGCAACAAGCATCATTCCATACATCGTGAAATAGACAAAAGACATGACTTTGTTATCCTGAGTCGATTGTTTATCATTTTCATCAACAACCATATTATCACTTTCATATTCACGGAATATTTCATCACTACTTTGGTGTTCAAGTAAATATATGATGCAAAACATGTGTATCAGTAAATAAAAATGGTATTTTTCAAATATTATACTCCATCTGTTCCAATTTATGTGACATATTTCGCTTTTCGAGAGTCAAACAAATTAAGTTTGACCGAGAATTTTCTCATGAAATCTTCAAAAAATTTAAAATGAAATTTATATATTTGTAAACTACATTAAAAGTACTATAAGTCCCAATAATTGATAATTCAAATTATTTAAAAAATATATAAAAAAATTACGGTCAAAGATAGACTTGTTTGAATCTCAAAATTTGAAATGTGTCACATAAATTGGGACAGAGAGAGTATATAATTTCTTGTAAAAAAGAACACAAAACTAAAAATAAATTTATAAAGGAGTTACAAAACCAAACATCCTATTTATTAGATACCCTCTACAATAATGTTGTATATTGAAAAAAACAGCAGCCCGTTAGGATCGTTTGGTAGTTGGTTAGAATTATACATGTCTGAGTAATATAGAAATTAGTTATGAAATTTTTTATGTATAATTGATGTAAGTATTAGTTATATAGGAATTAATTATTCATGTCTTTTATTTTTATCATGCTATTCTAATATACATATACAAAATGCATTGGGATTATGAAAAGAATCCGGAGCGCCCTCAACTTTTAATAGGCAATGAACTAATTAGAATTATTCTCAACGAGTAATCCATATATTTCTTGGAGAGGTGTTGTTCAACTACATCTATTTCAATGAGCCGTCTATCATTTCAAATTGGTCAGGAGCTCTTTTACCAAGTTATTCATGAATTAGTTACTTATATGCATCTTTTATAATGTATAAATAACACATAAATTTTCTCATAATTTATATATATATTAGTTATCTGGGTTTCTAAATTGTAAGTTAAACACCATATTAATATTATATACGAATAGCTTAAATTTTTTGAAAAAAATACATTAATTTTTTATGGTGATATAATGTATTTTAACCCCTCCCCCCCACCCCCAGGCTACTCCAAGCTTGGGCACAATGGAGGGAAGGGATTATAGCGTAAATGGGGTCAAAATCCATGGATTTCAGGCCTATATCCATTAGGATTCGCTCCCGTGGAATCAGAAGTTCGTGTTCAAATACTGGATTGGAAACCAAAAAACAAAGAAGTTATATTTATGAGTGAAGCAATTTAAAAAAATTGCATATGAAGTTGCAAATTTTATATGAAGTTTGGTAGTTGGGGTTCAACATTGATATTGGGAGGGAAACAAAAAGAAGAAGTTATATCTATGACTATGACTGAAGAAATTTTAAAAAATTTCATATGAAGTTGCAAATTTTATATGAAGTTTGGTGAAATGATTGTGCAAATAAATTTCAGATATTTTTATCTAACTTTAAACATACGTGACAAAATATCTATGTTAGAAATTCAAACTTAGAAAGTAGTACCAAACTTCATATATGTGTATCTGAAGTTTGAAATATCAATATCTAATATTTTATGAGATATATTTGAAGCTAAAAGTAATTTCTATATGGAAAGGTTTCTCCAAAGTCAAAATATGGGGTTAATGAACTCGAATTTGAGTTTTGACGGTTTCTGAGGTTCAAAACATGATTTATAATTTAGTTGGATGGTTGAGACGGATCCTGAGGGGCTTAGGAGTGTTTCAGGCTCTTTCTTAGGTTACTAGTTAAATTTATGGATTGGAGTTTACCATGACTAACATTAGGTCAAGACAACTGTCATGAACCAGATCGTCATGAGTGACATCTACACTAAACCTCCATTGGGAGAACCAACTACAGACCCAAAACATAACCCACCACACCATTTCTAAAACCAAGTCAGGATATAAAATAAGAAGGAAAACAATTTGTAAACAACTAAAGGATTTAGTCCCCATAAACTCAATCAATAGTCAAAACATTGCGAAATAAAACCCCTAAAAACTAAAAATGTAGTACCAAAGATTCTATTTAGTCCATAATAGGGATACAACTCCAAAAACATAGAAAACATAAACTAATAGTTTAATGTCTGCCCGAAAATATGGACAAAGAGATATAGAGGAACTCATGGCAGCCTTGAAGAGTAGCTCACCCTTAGATTTGGAGTCAAACGTCTCATAATTAAGGTCTCATATCAGCCGTTAGAAGATGTCTTGTACTCAAGAAGAAAAAACATGTGCAGTATCAGTATACAACCACATTGTACTGGTAGGATCAAGTTGAAAGTTCCAAACCATGACTATAAACAGACAACTACAACATAGTAAACACAACCAAGACATAAAACTAACAATTACGAAATAACCCGATCTCGCAATCCTTACCCAGAATGAATATACACATGAAACATGTCTCACATGATCATAATTATAAGAACATGGTCCTCTCATGGAACCACAATTACATATATGTGGTCCTCTCTAGGAACCACAATCACACACACTCGATCCACTCAGGGAATTCACACACAAATTGTTAGTGTATCAGCGCGGTACCTGAGCCAATCGATATTAGTATTCATACCAGATGTGGTACCTGAGCCAATTAGTAATTACAAAAAAAACATGCACAATTACAATTACAATGAACAATAACACTTGATGTCACGATCCGAGCCTACACCCTAAACGTGGCCGGCACTCAAGAACCATTACTAGTCCCCAAGCGAACCCTCATCCAGCTGGTTGACTACAAGCGAAAATTAACTCAAGCATACATAAGCATCAAATTGAAAGAAACATTTAAAAACAATCAACTGAATCTCAAAACTTCGCTGAATATACTAAGTATGAAACATAAGTTTTAAATAAAACATCTGAAATTGAAAGACTCTCCAAAACTATCTATCTATGAAGCCTCTACTATACAAAGATGAGTGTCGGGACATGACCCACAACTCTTTAAAATTCTACTAATACTAACAACTCATAAAATTGGAATCCTCCGTAAGTAAGAAGACCTCACTCGAAAGTTGGCGAGCGGATGAAGTGATCCCAATAGACTCTTGTTGAGGATCCTAAGAACGTGTATCTGCATCATTAAAAGATACATGTTAAATGACATCAGTACATTGAATGTAAGAGTATGTAATATAGCTGAACAACATATAACTGAATGAAAAAACTGCAATAGATATAGATATATACTCAACTGAATATAAAGAAATAAAGAAGTGAAATCATTAAAACTTTACAAAAATATTTACTCATCTTTGAACTCAGCATATTAAGTGATATAATAAAAATACACTTTTAACTCTATTTGAGAAATTCTATAACCGACAGTCATCACTATGAGCTACGTGATGATACAGTGTCTCGCCCACGCTGCCAGAACTATCATATACTGTGCCGGGGTATAGAACCTCTCAACTAAGTGGATCCACTAAGCAATAAGGATTCATCTAAAATATATGATCTTTTACCCATGTTGGCAGACATGGTTTATGATGATTTTGAGTTGTCTTAACTTATCCTCATATCGGTGATCAATACTACTCCAATAATATCCTCATGCTCAAATGTATAAAACACACTCTTTCTCTGTTTTGAGGTAATTACTCAAAATAACCTCTTAAAAGAGGTAACTGCTTTGAAATATCTCTGAACTCATTAACTCATTTATAAATCAAAGTTTTCTCTTTTCTCAATGTAAAAACCGATACCTTTGAGAATACTTAGTTCCTTTACACTTTAACTCAATTCATAATTGAAAATTCTTTCTCAAAACTATATCAAAAATCATATTGTGATATGATCATTGATGACTCGGGAAGTCATATTGCATAAGCAATGATGGCATATCTAGATACCATACTGCTTAAACATTGATGGCATACTCAAATGCCATACTAATAACGTTTCAAACTGTCACGCCCCGAGCCTACACCTTGGACGTGGCCGGCACTCAAAGACCATTGTTGGCTCCTAAGCGAACCCTTGGCCTGGCTTTCTTAACTCAGCGGAAACCTATCTTAACAGCATAACTCAATGCAATGAAAGGTTTTAAAACAACCCAACTGATAAAATCTGGCCAAAAGGCAACTCGAGTCTCAAAATAGAATATTTACATAAATACATGCATGAGAGACTCAAAACTAACTGACTGACTGTCTATGAAGCCTCTATAATACTGATATGGATGTTGGGACAGATCCCACAACATCCTAATAAAACAAAACTAGAAACACAAAATATCCGAGTCCTCCGGAAAGCAATGAGGCTCACCACTGACTCAGGAGTGCTCAACTGGATCAATGACGTGTTGGATGCTGATCCTGGGTACCTGCGTCTGCATCATAAAAAGATGCAGGCCAACTGGCATCAGTACATGGAATGTACGAGTATGCGAACTGGACCGCTAACAACAACTTAAGCTTGAAAGGAATACAAGAGAACACTTACCTTGGCTCTGTTCAACTCATGAAAGACTGAACTCAATATATAAAGCAATAAGACACATGCAATATATAAAGCTTGAAAACTATTTAAAATATGACGTCAAAATCATATTTATAATATCATAAAAATACCATGCTTCCTCTCAAAGTCTACTTATGCAATGCATGAATGAAGTCCCATACCCCCATCTATACTAAGCAGAACCCCTCGAGGAACCATGCAATTTTCTACTGTGGGAGTTTCTATAACCGATAACCACCACTAGGAAACTGAGTGGTGATACAACATTTTACCTCACGTTGCCCGAGGACCATCCTATACCTTACCGTGATATAGGAAGCTAACTATGCTAAGTGGATCCACTATCTAAACTTACGGGTTCATCTAAAAAGTATGACCCGTTAACTCCCATGTTGGCTCATGGTTCTTATGGAGAGTTGAGTTGATATGAACTCGTGTCCCCAACTCGGTGCTCAAGACTACTCCCAAAAATACTTTAGCTCATAAGTGTTTTAAACACATCTTTATTTAATTTGAGATAATTACTCAAAGCTTAGCCCAAAGGCTCTTTTTGGAAAACATAGCTCCTCTCTTATTCAAATGTAAAAACATTTATAAACTTCTTTGGGAATACTTATTTCCCTAATAGATTTTGAGAAATGAACTCAACTTTAACTCTTGACTTAACTCGAAACTTGAGACTCTTTACTTAGCTTGAAACTCTATACCCTTCACTTGACTTGAAACTCGATACTCTTTACCAACTTGAAACTCTAAACTCTTCTTGAAACTTGAAACTCTATGCCCTTTACTAGGCTAGAAACTTGAGTCTTAAAATGGAGTTAAAACGTTCAATAAAGACTCTAGAACAACTTTAAAAACTTGTTTGACTTACTTCTTAACTTCACTTTGACTTGATCCTAACTCGCCTTGAATTGAATTATGGATTCAAGGTATAAGACCACACATTTACGGATGAGTTCTTGACATTTAAACGCACCTTGAAGTGTTGGAAACAACCATGGACCATAGGTACAATACCAAGGAACATGCATGAAAGAGTGTGAAATGAAAAGGAAAACTTGGTGTCCTTGGCGCTCTGCAAGGCGTGGAGCGCCAGCCCTTGAAGTTCAGAAGGGTCTTGCAGGCGCTCTACAAGGCACGGCGCCCCAAGGACTGGACTTCAGAGTCCCTTTTGGAGGGCGCTGGCAGGCGCGACGCGCCACCCCTATCCCCAGAAAACTCGACTTTTCTCCCTTGCTTTGTCAACTCCAAACCACCCTAGCTTCAAAGATTTCAACCCCAAACACTAAGGATCATAAAATCCCTCAACATACAAGAGGTTCAACTCAAATACACAACCAAATCAAGCCCCAAACCAACAAGGAACTCCAACAACACAAATCAACAACATCAACAACACAACCAATCTTTTCTCTAAAACAAAAGATTTGGAGTGTGGGGGAAAGAATCCCCCATCACTATGAACTAACATACCTAGTAGGGATCACCCCCGACGATATCCACGACGATCTTTGACGAACCTTGCTTCTTCTTCTCCTCTTCTCTCTCAAGCCATAACCCTCACTCTTCACTCTTTTAAAATGGGACAAAACTGATCTAAAAATCAGTATAACCCACTAATATAACCAAAAGAATTGGTTAGTGAAAAGACCAAAATGCCCTTAAAATTTCCGGACGGATTCCCTGCCAACTGCCCAACTTCCAAAGGGCAAAAATTACTCATACGAACTCGAAATCGAGCAAACTCGGTGGCGTTGGAAAGATCATTCCACGAAATTACTAAACATAACTGTAACTACTCCTAATTCATCCTGAGATAGGAGTTATGACTGCTCAAAGTTGGCCAAAAACTCATTTTTTTCCATACTTAGCCAAATTTCCAGATTTTTAAATTCCTTCCAAAAAGAGTATTTCCAATTCTAAGCCTCTTCATCGTTATTTCAAAATGCCGGATGTTACATAAACTCTTTCTCAAAACTCATCTTTATTTTCTCTGAAAATCAATTTAAGACAAAAAAAAATTGCTTTAAAAGATTCTCAAAAATTATAACTCAAAATAGGATTCATGCTGAAATATAGACATGAACAGATAAACTCAAGGATCTCAATTACAATATGAAAACTCAATGCTCAGAAATCAAGAACTCAGAACTCAACAATACTGCTCATCTCAAGAAGACTCAATTCATAGGGTTCATGTTGAAATATAGACATGAACGAATCAGCACACGAATCTTAATGCATAACATATAGCAATTCAATAATTAGGAATAGAATTTCAAAAAAATTAGGAACTTAAGAACTCAAAATTAACTTATCTCTAGAATACTCAAATCTAGGAATAGTATCCGAGATTACTCTTTTACTGATTTGAAAGTAGATGTAGGGCGTGAGGACAAACTAGTCTAACACTATGATAGTCTTATATACCTGGAAGAACAAATTTCTTGATGAAGAACTTGATTAGAAGCCTTGAAACCTTAGCTTGAAGGAGAACAATCAAGAAAACCTTTCTTGAGATTTTTTGAATTAGTTTCTTGAAACTCTACGGCCAAGAACTATGATTTTCAGTAATGATTCATAATTGTATGAGAGAATTTGAGTTGGAAAGAATTAAATTATTGGAGAAGGACTTATCTTGAAGAAAATTTTGAAAAAGATTGGAAGAATCTTAAATGAAAGTCCTATGCTTTGATTTTTTTTCCTTAGGGTTTTGTATTAGGGTTTGAGAGAGAAGAGAATGGAGGATTAAGACACTACAAGAAAACTGTGAATTACATGGAGATTTTCCTGGGGATTAGTATGAAAATTTGCAGGAAATAAGTTTCCTATTGATCTTCATACTGATCCCCAGGAAATCCCCATGTAATTCACACTTTTCTTGTAGTGAGAGATGAAAATCTGATTGGTGTGGGCCTTTAATTAGTCAAAATATTTGTTTAGGGTTTTTTTAGAGGTAAAAAGTCAAAAACGACCATTTTTAATGTTTTCCCGTCGGCTAATTCGTCACTGCACTGTATCAGGTTACTAAAATGGTCATAACTTTTTACCTGGAACTCAGATTGACGCAAAATGGTGGCATAGGAAAGCAAATTCAAATACCTTTAATTTTATAGGTTATGGGCGACATAACTCTTTATATTTTAAGAGATATGGTCGTTTGAAGTTGATCCAAGTAGAATCTTACATCAAACTTAATCAGTAAGGAAACTTTCAACTCAACTTTGTATTATGAGTTCTAGTGACCTTAGTTGATATCCGAAATCATTTCCACACTAAAGAATTTACCTTTACACATATGGGTAATTTAAGAATCACCCAATACGATCTTACATGTAAATGAAGAATAGTTCGGGTCTTTACTTAGAAATTTTTTAGGTGTTACACTTGAAACCACAAGTAAAGGTAAACAGGTTCATTGCATGTGATTATCAACATGATGTCATTTTATATGTTTTCCCCGACATGCATTGCACAAGTGATTAGATGTTATGTTTGTGTCGGGGGGTTTCAGACATGTGTTTCAAACACTCGAGTTGCATTCTAGTAGAATTTAAAGCTATAGTTTATCTCGATCAAATAGTTTACTAAACAAGCTTGGCTTTAGGTTTTGAAAGTTTCATCAGGTTTGTATAATGATTTTGAATTTATCACCAAATTTTGGTTCAATTCTGATGAGTTTGAATGTATTGGGTGCTCTGACATTGTTTTAAGCATAAAAGTATAATGATCCAAAGGTTCATTTTTAATTCTGCCTACCCTGCTAATGAATCATATTTAAAGACTTATTCCGTGTTTTGCATAATTTTGGCGTTATAAATTGAGTAAAGATTGAAATTTGCCAATGAAATGCTAGAATTTTGGATCATGACAATTTTACATAATCTCTATCAGATTTAAGTTTTTAGTGTACATATTAATGTTGGATAGGGAGATGGTGGTTTAGAATGAATAGTCATGAAATAATCCAAATGTATGTTGGATAGGGCAGGAGATGGTGGTTATAGTGGTTAGAATTGAACATTTAAGAATTTCGAAGATGAATTTGTCTGCTTATTCAATTTTATATAATTGTTTAAGTTTCTGTTTGTGCACATTCAGAACTAGAGGGTATAATCAGAAGTAAGTACTCATTCATACTTAACCAATGGTCTCGTGTTCGAGTCCCTCTGGATATAGAGTTGCCTTTGTTAGGGAGCGGTTTACCCCCAATGTGGGACTTTCCGACGCAAATCTAAATTTAGTCGGGCTCCAATACAGATACCAAACAAATAAAAATAAAACTGGAGGGCATAGATATATAAAGCCAAATTAAAAGGTACATTTATGAATTTGAAAAATCTCAATCATATTTAAGTTTTTAGTGTACCTTATGTTGGATAGGGAGATGATGGTTATTTATTAGAGTGAATAGACATGAAAATATCCAAATCTAAGAAAATTTATGATCTGGATGCTGTTGGGTAGTGAGATTGAATGGTGTTGGGTATCTGGAAAAACTGAATCTCACGTAATTTAGACATTTAAATTTGTATAAAGTTAAATAAATAGACACATATATCCTATTTGGTATTTTACATGACAATTCTCATCATATGTGACGTCTTATATGTATTATGTCACGTAGCACGTGTGTGTCTACTTGTTCAATTTTGTAAGAGATTAAGTGTATGCTTATGCACATATAAAATTGGAGGGCAAAACCAAAGGAGGTAAGTACTGATTCATCCTTAACTAGTAGTCTTGGGTTCAAGTCTCCCTAGATATAGAGTTACCTTTGTTAAGTAGCGTTTTACCGCCAATGTGGGACTTTCTGACACAAATCGAGATTTAATTAGGCTCCAAGCTGATACTGAATATCGGATGGAAAACCAAAAAAAAGAGTTACTCCCTCTATCCCAATTTATGTGACACTTTTCATTTTTTGAGAGTCAAACAATTTAAGTTTGACCGGGAATTTACGCATGAAATTTTCAATTTTTTTGAAATGAAATTTATATATTTGTAAACTACGTAAAAAGTACTATAAGTCACAACAATTGATAATTCAAAATGTTTAAAAGATCTATGAAAAATTTACAATCAAAGTTAAACTTGTTTAAATCTCGAAATCTAAAAAATGCCACATAAAATGAGACGGAGGAAGTAAAAGAACATAAATATATAAAACCAAATTAAAAGGCGTATTTGAAAAATCTCTATGGGACTTAAGTTTCTAGTGTACATTATTATTATGTTGGATAGGGAGATGGACAGATGGTGGTTAAAGTGAATAGACATGAAAATATCCAAACCTAAGAAAATTTATGATGTGGATGTTGTTGGGTAGTGAAATTGAATGGTGTTGAGTATCTTGAAAAACTGAATGTCTCATAATTTAGGTATTTAAATTTGTATAAAGTTGAATAAATAGACACATATATCTTACTTGCATAATTGGTATCCTATATGACAATTCTCGTCCTATGTGACGTCTTATGTATATTATGCCACGTAGAACGTGTGTGTCTACTTGTTCAATTTTATACAAGTTTAACTGTCTACATGTGTTCATTCAAAGTTGGAGGGCATAATCAGAGGTAAGTTCTAGTTCATCCTTAACCGAATGTTTCGGGTTTGAGTCCCTCTGGGTATGGAGTCACCTTTGTTAGGAAGTATTTCACTCTCAATGTGAGACTTTTTTATGCAAATTTGAATTTAGTCGGGCTCTACTGTGGGTATCGAACACTGAATGAAAAATCAAAAGAAAAAAATTAAAGAACATAGATGTATGAAGCCAAGTTAAGGGGCACATTTATGTTTATTCCACTAAATAGCTAACCTATGATGGTTGAAAGCAATTATTTGTGCTTTGTATTTTCCAGGTCAAAACTCGTGCAAGGATTTAGCATTTGCATACTATATTTATTGTTTCTGGTACATAGGAAAAAGTTTCCATTCTTCAAGATTCATAGATGTCTTTCTTGACTCTGCTCTTTGTTTTATCTACTTTTGTATTTTAAGAGGAGCTGTCCATGTAGAGGATTATAAATGAGATCCACTATGAAATTTCCATGGCAAGACTTTCAAACAATGATAAAGGTAAAGAACATTATAATTTGGCATAAATCATAATATATAAACGTGTCCTTTAATTAAATTGACTTCAGCTGATACTTATATCCTCCAACTTTAGATGTGCACAATGTAGACACTTAAACTTGACTTTAATTAATATCTATATCCTCCAACTTTGGATATGCACAAATAGGTACCTAAACATGTATAAAATTAAACAAGTAGATACATGCGTCCTACATGGCGTCCAACGTGTAATTAATATGTCATGTAGGACGAGTGTCATGTCCATACTTGTTCAATTTTATAAAAATATTAAGTGTCTACTTATGCATATCCAAAATTGGTGAAGCCAAATTAAATGTCACATTTATATATTATGCCTTATTATATTCTTTAGGGATGCATTCATAACTTTGTGTACAAAGTTCAAATTTTCACTTAATGAGTAAACATTACAATGAAAATTCAAAGGAAAAGGATATATATTTTATGTGTGTTATTACTTTCATTTGAAATTTCCACATAAACACTCGTACAAGCACTTGAGAAAACAATAACATTTCCATTATTCTACTTTCATAGTTGTCTTTCTTGACTAAACTCATTGTTTTATCTGATTTTGCTTTATACAAGAGATCCACTATGATTACTTAGAGTCACTTAAAAATAGAATTGTAATTAGACTTTTGTGTGTAGTTGTTTTCTTTTGAAATTTCCATGGTATGCCTTATGAACAATACAAAATGTAAACAAGATCCTAATTTTCTTTAGGGAATGAGTATATGACTTTTTGAACAGAAGTCCAAATTTAATGCCAGACGATTTGAACCGTTGAAAATTAGATTTGAACATCTTTTATTGAATACATAATTCACCGTATATCTTTTTATGCATACTACATAAATTTGTCATTTAACTTGATTTCTTTTACATTTATACCTTTCAATTTTGGGTGTGCACAAATAAACATTTTAAATTGTGCAAAGTTGAACAAGCAGACACATGAATCCTATGTGACGTCATATTACACATAGGACACCACATAAGAAGAAAATTATCATGTAGGATGCCACATAAGACGTGTATGTCTATTTATTTAACTTTATACAAGTTTAAGTGTTTACTTGTGCACACTCAAAGTTGAAGGACATAAATGTGAACTGAGGCCAAGTTAAACGACATATTTATGTATTATGCCTATCTTTTTATATGTTATTAGGAGTTGTGATCGTTTAAAATTGGATTTAGTTAGCTCATTTGAATTTTTAATATCATAAGAATTTATTTTATGAGGCTTTCACAAGACTTTTGTTTGCCTACCCAACCAAAACTTGGAGATAGACTTATGAGTAGCCTGCAAGTAATTTATGTTTCAATAAATAAATCGTATCATCATTTATGCTATATTTTAGTAAACAATATTATTTTGACTTTACTTGTCGAGTTTGAATTTTACACATTTCTTAATAAGTAATGACTAACGTAAGAATTTTATCATATTAATCGTATTAATTGATATGTAATTTTAGATTTTGGGAAATGATTTGAATTGAAGTAGTTAATATTAAGGAAAAAATATGTAAAAAATATATATTTTCTTTTGATATGCTACAAGTGATAAATAAAAACAAAAAATATATTTTTAATATATTGGACAAATATAAATGAAGAAAGAAAGTGAGGCAAAGAAAGGAGAAGAAGGAGAAGAGAGAATCTAATTTTATTGAATCATAGAAATTTTAGAAAGTTTATCAAAAAAATATATCCACCACTTTTGCTCCCTTGGTGACTCGAACTCGCAACCTTCAGGTTGAAAGTGAGGGGTGCACTCCCTCTCGTCAATTTAATTAGGAACTTATTATTTCCTAAACAAATTTTTTCTGTATTTTTTCGGCGAGAATATGCTTATTCTCTTGGAAGTAAGTGAGGCAAAGAAGGAGAAGAGAAAATCTAATCAATATTTAGATACATATCTTTTTTTAATTGGACATTTTAGAATTAGTTAGTTTACATAATTATTAACAATAAAATTTATATACATTTAATTATTTTTTATTTTTTATTTATAAAATATTTATTTCTCCTTTCACTTTAAACTTTTTTTTATTTTTTTCATTAAGTTCTTATCTTTTCACTTTTAATTATTTTTAAAAAATTATGTGTTTTTTTAGAATATTTTTAAAAGAATTATGTGTTTTTAAAAATATTTTTAAAGAGATTATGTGCTATTTAAATATCTTTTAAAAAATGATAATATTTTTTTTTATGAAAAAAACGTCTTTTTTATGTTTTATTTGGTTTTCTTTACTTATTTTGATATCGTCCGAAATTAACTTAATTTAAATGGAGAAAGGCCTAAAATGCTCCTCAACTATTTGAATTGGTACAAAACTACCCTCCATCCACCTTTAGGCCCCCAAATACCCCTGACATTAACCTTTTGGCTCAAAAATACCCTTATGTCTAATATATCATACTCATTAGGTGGATGGAGGGCAATATTATACCAAATCTCATAGTTTAAGGGCATTTTAGGCACTTTTTCGTTAAAATAATTTTAAATTACTTAATATAGAAGCTCACATGATTGACTTGATTTTGAATTTCATACTAAATTAAAAATAAAAAATGGGTTAGGCATCTACTCTCTA
>JAJOOO010007408.1:0-27437 GCA_029582685.1 Solanum piurae
TTTATCACACATTTTAATACACTTATAATTCAATGTGCCAATTTCTTATCAAACAAGCATAATATATTTTTAAAAACAATTATAATACATATATATTGGATACATAATTCACTTTTAATACATATTGCAGTTTTAACATAGCATTGTTACATATTGCTATAAATGGTAATAAATAAAAAGTATCGCTAAAATCAGTAATTATTTATTAAAATGTACTAATCCAAGTAATTTTTCCTTTCCTTAATTATAGGAGTAATTGAGGATTTTCAGTATACATGTACAATTAATTTTGGAAATTTAAATTAATCAAATCCCTTAATATAAGGTATATATGTTTAATTAATTTCATTGTATTATTCTTTGAAATAATTAATTCATTAATGTTATTAATAAAAAGCAAAAACATGTATTTCTTGGTCATGTTATTTGATTAGTTTCATTTTATTACTCTTAAAATAATAAATTCATTAATTTGAGGTATCTATTATCAATATATGATGTATCCAACAAACTAAAAACTTAGATACATGAATATGATACAAGTACATTCAAATATATCAAAGAAGTATCTAGTATTTATTTCTTGTACTTGTTATATGTTTTTAGTATTAATTTCATGTATCTATTTATATGATCTAATATTAATTTCATGTATCTAGTATTAATTTGATGTACCAAGTATCAATTTCATACATTATATTCATACATATAATTATGTGTATCTAACTATGAAATATAATTGAAACGCACAAATTTAGGAACAAATCATAATGATATAGTATATGTCTTATCATTAATCCAAAAAAAGAGTAAAAAGTTTCAAAAAATCTTCTGCTTTTTGAACATGTGAATTTTTTTTCTCATAGATACATATAATCTTAGCTCAGAGACATGAACTCTTAACTTGTTACATGTACACCTAATGTGTATCCAACATTGTTTCATATCTAATGGTGTATTTATTATGTTAATTAAAGCTTGACATAATTCTTCCATTTTTATTGGATCGTTCCTATACTTAGAACTCTTCTTAGCTTGAATGTTGGTGGATGAAGAGTCAGTCCCTGCAATGAGAAATTTATAAATGAAAATAAACAAATAAAAGTTGTTTGATTTAGTATAATATTGTTAATGTGTAGTACATTTAACAAGAATCATCCGATTTTGAGAATGGCCAGCCATTAAAGTGTTTGAGAAACAACAAAATCAAAAAATATAAAACGTAATTTGTAAAACTTTTTAAAATTGAACTTTAGAACACTATGAATTTTAACTCATATACAAAATCAAGATACACAAGAATAATAAAACAATAGAAACAAACATATATGTATGATATTGATTTGAACATACAAACATGTATTGAGAGGATGAAAGAAGAAAAAGGACCGGTGGATGTGGGGGTGGGGAACGATAGATGTGAATAGAATCGACCATTAATTAAGAAACTTAAATTTAAGATAATTATTTAATACCATATTTAAGAGATTTGTGTATCTGATTTAAATCTTTTAAAATATATGGTATAAATATTTAAAGTGGTAGTATATGTAATTGTTTTAAACAAGAGATAATTATAGTATATACAGTAGTGATATATGTTTAGTTATTAAGTTTTTCGTTAATAATAATTGTTTGAAGTTTTTATTAAAATTGCTATATATGTAATAAAATCTTTTATATTTGTAATATTTAACTACAATTATTTATGTAGTTGAGTATGATCTTATCACGTAATTTTCTCGATCTTCCCCAACACTTAGGGTGTGTTTGGTATGAAGGAAAATGTTTTCCTAGAAAATATTTTCCGGGAAAACAAGTAGATTTTTGACTTATTTTCTCATGTTTGGTTGGTGAGTAGAAAATATTTTCCGAAAAAGATTTTTTAGTGTTTGATTTATGAATGAAAACTATTTTTGAGAAAATATCTTTAATTTTTACTAGGGAGTAGAAAATAATTTTTGAAATGAAATTGAAAATATTTTTTTAAAAATAAACTTAATTTTTTTGGGGGAGGGTGGAGTGGTGGGGGATGGGGCTGGGGAGAGTCGCGGGTAGGGTGGTGGGGTGAAAAAAATAAAAATTGGAAATTGGAAATATGTTTTAAAAATAAAATTTAATTTTTTTTTGGGGGGGGGGAGGAGGGAGCTGGTAGTGGGGCTGGCCTGGGGTCAGGGATAGGGGTGAAAAATAAAAAATTGAAATTGAAATTATATTTAAAAAAACAAACTTTAAATATTTTTTTTGGGAGGGGGTGGTGGGGTGAAAAAATAAAAATTTGAAATTGGAAATATTTTTTTAAAACAAACTTTAAATTTTATTTTTTTGGAGGGGTGGGGTGTGGGGTGAAAAATAAAAATAAAAATTAAAAATATTTTTTAAAAATAAACTTAAAAAAAAATTTGGGGGGGGGGGGTAGGGGACTGGCGGGAGGGGGTGGTGGTAGGGGGATGGTGGTAGGGGGTGATGGTGGTAGGGGGCTGACGAGAGGGGAGTGGTCGGGGTGAGGGTGGGGTAAAAAAATTGAAGTTGAAAAATATTTTCTAAAATAAGCTTTAAATTTATTTTTTGAACAAAAAAAATGTAATTTGAAGTTGGAGGAAAGTTCTCCTTAATTTTTGAAGGGAAGTCATTTTCCTTAAATTTGAGGATTAATGAGTTGATTTGGAAAATATTTTCCAAAACATTTTACCCAACCAAACATGAGGAAATTGGAAAACATTTTCCGGAAAATATTTTCCTTCATACCAAACACACCCTTAATAGCTTTTTCACATTATCATTTTTGTACGATCTTTAAAAAATTATGACTTCTCACAATATATGTGGGCCCACTATAAATATGCATTCACTTCTTCTCTTTGTTTTCTTGATTATTAATTTTTTAGCAAATTTTTTTCCATATTAAATGTATATACGTATTAAATTAATAATGAATAAATCATCACAAAAAGATAGCGAGTAATTTAGTAGTTGATTATAAATATATAATATTAGTAATGTAGAATTAGTTATTGATAATATATATTATTTTATGTAATATTTATTCTCCTATTAGTTTTTTCAGTTTGTATTTTGTATAAAATAAAATATAAATTTTCCAATAATTAATATAAATATTAGCTATGCAGATTTGTAAATTCTTTTATGTAATAAGCATCTACAAAAAAGCAGTTGGGTTGCTTCTCGGACTCATAAAAATATCAGGTTTTCCAAACAAAAAGAAAAAAATGGTCAAATGACCCTCTAACCTATTAGAGCCGACTCAACAACATTGGGGGCCTAAAACGAAACTTAAGAGAGGGGCCCTAATTTTTTCCCCCCATCATATGTACTTTTATTTAAAATATACTTTTCTAGCTATTTCAGATGCAAAGTCATTAAGTATTGTTTTATAATCAATTTGTTTTAATAATTCCTTTTCAAATGATAATATAGCTAATTCATTCAATCTATCTTGAGACATTGTTGATCTTAAAGAAGATTTAATCAATTTTAATTTCGAACAAAGAAAGATTTGGTTGAGGCAATGGTTACATGAACTGTTAACATTATCTTATAAGCAATATGTATATTTGGAAAAGAATCAAATCTTTTTATTTGATTGAGTATTTTCATTACATCATTATCTTCTACTTGTATTATTTATCTTTAACACTTTTAATTGAAAAAATAAATCTAAACCATCAATTCAGAATAACTAGTATGTGTTAAAGAAAATTCAAGGTTAAGACAATATTTTTTAAAAAAATTCATCATCTAGTAATCTCAATATTTTACCACTAAATAAGAATTCAAACATATTTTTATATGCTTCAATTGGTTCAAATCTATTTTAAAGTGAAAAAATAGTTTGATCTACTCTACATATATAACGTAATCAACTCTAAAGATTCTTCAAGGGACTTAGTGATTTTGCTATCCATATTTTCATCAAATTGTTTCTTACGAAAATCATATTTATATTCAAGTCATATGCAATTTCTTTAGTAGAAATCATAGCACTCATAGTACATATAATTTTTTTTTTAAAAAAAACAACATATATAAATAATTGATTTTTAAAAATGGGGCCCCCAAAAATATGGGGGGCCAAGCGATGGCTTTAGTGGCCTAGGGGTTAAGACGGCCCTGTAACCTATATTCGAATTTTTAACTACACATTTATATCTTACGAGGACCCTATTACCCTCTTGGACTATTTTAAAGCAGAAATAAATAAATAAAACTTATTTTCAATATCAACACTATTAAAATTATATAATATTAATAATATTTATAGGTATTTATTTTACACTTTATAAGATTATTTACAAAGACATATATATAAAAAAAAACTTATTTTCAATTTAAATTTAAATTATTTATTATTTAATCTATTACTTTTTAAAAAATGAAAAAAGTGAAAGTTATCTCTCAACTATTGGAAATGGATCAAATATATCCTTTGTTTGATTTTAGAGTAAAAAATATCCTTACCATTAACGTATTGACTTACTTTTATCCCTTAAAACTAATATATGTCATGTCACCTTAAAACTTACTTCAAATAAATTTATTTTACTTACTTGAAATTTCAAAGGACAAAAAGTTTAAACACAATTGTTTTTTCTTTGAACCATGTTCACCTCTTTTTCTTTTCTGAGGCACCCGCCACTAACACTGGCGGCAAGGTTGTCTCTGTTGGAATATATTATTAACCACATATTTAAATATAATATTTATTATAGGATAATTATTTATTTAATAAAAGTTCTAATATATCATATATTTATTTATGTGGCATAGATACAGACCACCCTATGTATAAGGAATTCTTAGATTTTATGAAATCAAAGAAGGAGACAGATAATAGTCCTCCATCATATTCATCAGCTCTTACTGAGGAGGAGCACATTGAAGTATTTGACCTCAATGAGAAGAAAGAAGTTATACTTCTTTTCAATAAACGATTTAACATATAGAGTTTTAATTTATACTATAATGTTTTTTGTTCCGAAGATGGAAATTGTCTCTGTTTTTGTTGTTGCACTTTCTGCCGCATTCTTCTTCTAATTTATTTCGACTACTGTTATTATGTTAATGGTCTCTGCTGCTGTTGCCAGTGACTTCGCCATTAGTGAAGTTCCATCTATTTGGAAGTCGTTTCGTGGCTTAAACCTACAAATATATACCTCGTTATCAACTGCATTATCATCATGAATTATAAATTTTGTAGTACTTTTTACATAGTTTACAAATTATAAATTTTATTTTAAAAATTTAAAAATTTCCAATCAAATTTAAACCGTAAACTCTCGAAAAATAAAAAATACTTCCTCTGTCCCTAATTATTTGTCCACTTTTCCTTTTTTGGTTGTCCCTAATTACTTGTCCATTTTGACAAATCAAGAAATGACAATTTTTTTTTACCTATTATACCCTCAATTAATTACATTGAAAAAAATAGAACTTCTTGAAAATTTGAAGTTTTTAATTCATTCACTTCATAATTATTAGAGGTAAAATGATAATCTCACTGTGTTATTAATTTTTTTATTAATATGTGTGTCAATTTAAAAGTGGACAAGTAATTAGGGATAGAGGGAGTACCTAATCAATCAAAAAGAATACGACACCGTGCGCAATACAAAAAACAGAGTAGCTAAAGTTTTCTTAATTAATCAATCAAGAAGAACACGACACCGTATAAAATTAAATGATTGTAATCGATTTCTTAATTAAAAGAGTAATTGGGGGAGTAATTGACTTCTTTAATATATATATATAAAAGGTTTTCTTTAAGAATGATTTTCATAAGTACATTTATATCTATTATACATGATCATGTATTTGAGTTTTATAATTTAGATGCATTTGTATATAAAAACGTATATAACGACGATATCTATCATATTGATAAATTCTTCATTCATACAGATACACATATATACCTAATCGACATATGCAGACTTACTGCATATATAATGAAAAAAAGGATATATTAACTTGTGTAAATACACCAGATACATCTAATAAAACAAGATTCAAAACTTTTAGATTGAGAAACATAATATTAATTTCAAATTCATATGAAAGAAATCATGTTTTATTTCTCTCCTCATTGTATCTCTATAGTCTACGATGAAAAAGATTAGTTAATAAAGATACAACACATCATTATTAATTTATCAAAAATAGACTTGAAAATCTATAGAATCCATGACTTTGATGATAAAGAGTTTGTGGGGTATTCGACGATGCATGTGAATTGTTTGGTCACTCAATCGATTAACTTGAAAAGCTTTCTTTGTAATAATTTCGTTAGAAAGGAACAATAGAGAATAAGGTTTGGATTTAGGAGATTTTATCGGTCATGGTGATAATATCTTGAGAAGAAGAGATTAGATTAGCCATTTTTGGAATAAATTGTATGGAGAAATTCTTGAATCATAAAGGAGGAGATATAATTGAGTGATAAATATGGGAGGAACTGATTAAGAGAGACTGAGAGAGTGATTGATTTGGAGAATTATGAAGGAGATAATTAGTCAATCCTAGTTTTAAGGGATATGAGACTCTTATTGTATCTTTAATAATATATAGTATAAATCTTTAAAAGTAGTAATATGTGTCATTGTTTGAAAGTAGACATAATGTTAGTATATATAATAGTGATATATGTCTCCTAAGGTAGTTTATCCAAACAAAAAATTATTTGAATACAAGTTTATTGGTAAGATTTTTGTTGCTAAATGCACAATTTTTATCTTCTTTTTTTTTAATTTTTTTTCAATTAATCATCAATAAAAACTATAAATTGAACGAACTAAATTGTTATATTGTATATAGATGTCTTGAAAGTCGATGCATAATGTTGCAATACAAAATATTTACTTCCAAACTCATGTAATCTCTACAAAAAAAATTTTGACTTCTAATAAAATTAAAAATAAATACATTTACAATGATACTTCATATAAGATTAGATATAGCATAAAATAAATTTATTTACTATGATACTTCATATAATCATATTAAATTAGATATATAGCATCAAATAAATAGGGGAAACTAAGCAAATGTCTCATAGGTACAAGTTAATTACAAATATATAACCCCTTACATTGATGTCCCCCTAAATAATTACAATAGATGTCCCAAGTGATAATTTCGTTTAACTGATGGTAAATCAGTGTGTCTGTATATATATATATATATATATATATATATATTAAGATTTTTTGTTCACACCCTATACTCATTGGTAAATGATACTGTAGGTATATATATAATCAAATGGTATCTGTAATAAAGGAAAAAAGAAAAAAAAAAAAAAAGAACAAAGAAATAAATAATAAAATATTACAAAATGATATCTCTAATAAAGGATAAAATAAAAAAGGATAAAGAAAGAAATAATAAAATTGTTACCAAATGGTATCTCTAATAAAGGATAATACGAAGAAAAAATGACAAAAGAATAAAAGAGAAAATAAAAATAATAAATAAGAGAGAACAAAAGTAATTTATTTTATTTTCTTAAAAAGGTAAAAATATAGAAAGAGAGAAAAAAAGAAAGAAAGATAAACTGACCCAAAAAATATATATTACCAAATGGTATCTCTAATATAAGATAATATGAAAAATAGAATAAAAATAATAAATGAGAATAAATAATAAAAGAAAAATAAAAAATAATTAAAGAGAAAGAACAAAAGTGATAAATGATAAGACAAAAATAATAAATGAGAAAAAAATTTAAAAAATTAATAATATGACAAACGTTTTGGATCAGAACAGACAGAGATCGAGATCATGTAAATATATATACCTATGAATAACTCGGTATCTAAGAGAATGAATCACAACGCGAGTGTAGTTCTCAGAATTTTGAACATCTTCAAGTGTAATGTAGGCGGCAAAACCATGATTGACGCACTTAGCAAAGGGAGTAAAAGTCATAACTGGAAAGGGTTTGGAGGATGCCAAAGACAAGGCTGCAGAGAATTAATAAAATCATGAGTCAAGCTTGTAGTAGCATTTGATCTTGTAGCAGCAACAACTTCTTTCTCAATTACGACACGTGAGCGTGCCCTAAACTCATCTAGGATCTCTTTTCTCTCCACATTCATTGTAGTATCAATGAATCTTTTTATAGTTGCTGCCTTTTGCTCAGCTGAATTTTCCATGAAGATGTATGAGAGTCCAACCTTAGACCATCTGTCACACAAAATCCATATATACAAGTTTAATTATCATCATCATGATTATAGATACATATAAATAATTAAGCCAATAATCCATGAAGAAAAAAACATGAGTTTTTATTGTGTTTGGTACGAAGAAAAATGTTTTCTAGAAAAAACTCTATGAGTGTAGAGGGGGGAAGGTAAGGTATGGGGTGATGGAGATGGAAGCTACGGAGGTGCTAGAGGGTGAAGGTAAGGTGTAGGGTGGTGGGGATCGATGGCCGAATGTGTTGGAGGGTAGGAAAAAGATAATAAACATCAGTTATGAAAATTTATTTTATTAGCAGAGAAGTCATTTTTTTCAATTTTAAAAAAAGAGTTTATCAAAAGTTTTGAGTAACAAAAAAATGAAAAATATTTTCATTCGTATCAACCTCCCCTTTTAACATATTTTATCAAAACCGTAAAACATCAAAAAAAAAAATATACATTAAATTCTAAGTGAGTGTGGATGAGTAGGTTCCCCTTTTGAGTTCCTTTATTTTCTTTGTTCTTTTATGTTATTGTTCTTTATAAGTCATCCCTCTTCCCTCGCTCCCCTCTCACACAAAACATAATTAACTTCTTTTTTTGTATGAATATTTTTTATTTTTGTAATATTTTCTTGCTTTGTACTTCATTTATTTTGTAGTTAACTAGATGTAATTTTATTTCGATCTGATATAGGTGATAACAATTGAGATATATATACACGGTTGTAGGAAGCTTCAAAATTAATAAGTCTAAAATGTTGTAGCTTCTAGATCAGGAATATAGTCTCTGAATTATGAAAGTGATAATTGAAATTCTCTTGAATGATGTTAACAAGACTAATTTGGATTGCTTTCCTAAATATTTTCTAAATTATCAATCTTTAGAGATCATCAATCCCCCAACTCTCATTCCTGTAATTGTTGATCCGACTATCATGAATCAAAATGATAATCAACAAATGCTACGATCCTTTGAGCAAGCTCATCTTAGCCAACAAATCTTTCTTTCCCTTTTACCACCAGCTGCTGAGCTAGCGTATGTACCAACAGTTGTTGTAGCACCACAATAATGACTTGATCTTCTATAACAATTATATTTGTGATTGTATAGAAACATGTAAACTTTTTGCCTCGTCTTATTTATTATTTTATGAGTATATTTTACATAATAGTAACGTTGATTGAACGAATCATAAATTTTGTTGGTTATCATTTTGATTCATGATAACTTGATTAGCAATCACATGAATGGGGTTTGTGGTGTTGATGATCACGAAAGATTGATCATTTGGGTTTTTCCGATAAGAAACTAGAAAATTCATAGGAAACAATTCAAGAAAGAAATTCAAATGAGTCATGTAAAATGTAAAAGTATGTCAAGAAAATTTCAATCATAATTTTGATAATTAAGAGATCGGAGCTACAACACTTTTAAATTTATTAATTTTGAAACTACTTATAACCGTGCTTATATCCCAATTATTACCACTCATATTAGAGTTATATAAAATTATATTTAGTAGTTGTAAAAAATGGAGCATGGAGCAAGAAAATCTCAAGAAGTAAAAACTGTGTTTCTAAATAAAATCTAATGATGGTTTGTGTGAGAGTAGAGGGGGAGGAGATGACTTATGAAGACTTATAACATATAAAAATAAAGAAAATAGCTGAGTAAAAAAGATATTTGAGTAGGTAGAAAATTGTTATTGGATGAAAAACATTGAACATGATTTATTTATTATATAGATGAACTCTAAGGAGGCATGGGGAACCCACCCACCCCGCTCATCCAAATTCACTTAGAATTTAACGCATATTAAATATTTTTTTTTCTAATTTAGGGAGAATGAAATTGACATATACAACATAAGAAGATAAAAAATAATCTCAAATAATTCTATGTCCCCTATATTTAAGATTAACTAAAATTTAATAATTCCCACCAAAAAGAAATCTTAAATAGTGAAACAGAGGCCCCCTAAAAAAGAAATTTTACAACTTCAATATTTTCTCATGTCAAGGTCCCTTTTGACAAAGAATCTGCCTAAAGGTTATGCCTATTATGGTTATAGTACCTGTTATGATATTATGGTTTATATGTAAGAGATAAGAAACACTAATCTTCATGGTGGATAGTTCCCTTATGAGAAGGTAATTCATGAGATAAGTTATTCCAATCATAACTTTATCTTCTTAAACTTCCCTTTATTGTAACATTTATCTATGAAATGGCCTAATATGTTACAATTGTCGGAAGAATGAAAGTCAAGTTAATGACATACGATTGTGAGAGGAATCCGTCTTCTGTTGGATGATTTATATGCAACACAGATAATGCATCCAAGGGTAACCCTGGTCCTAGTGCTACTACTATTTGTGTCAAAAATAGTGAGAGAATTATTTTAGGGGTGAAAGGAAGGAGAATTATTGATTTCAAAAATCTTATTACTGAAGTAGTAACAATTAGAAAAGGGGTTTAGTTTTGTAGTGATAGAGGTTATATTCCTCTGACTAACTTGTTATGCTCAATATATAGAAAAGAAGATAGAAAGTGCTCTAGAGTGTTGTGAAGGAGGTTGAAGTTGTAAACATGGTAAGGGACGATGACCCAATTCAGTTAAAACACACTCTTAGGGAAGGCAACACACTGACTAATTTTTTTCCCAACTTATCTGTTCATTTACAGGTATATACATGATAGAGAATTTTTAAGATATTCCACTTCTAGCAAAGAGAACCATGAACATGTTTAAAATGAGTTTGCCTCATTGAAGACTTACTCAAATAAAAAATAAATAGCTCTATATCAATGTTCATTTATCACATAGGTTGCATCATGGAGAGCTGGAAAATAGTTAATCAATTAATGACCAACCTAAAGTTAGTTCATATAAACTGTTAATATGCCACTAGGCAAGAGATTAAGGTGAACAATAGCAATTGACTACTACTTAAGTATTTAAGTGATTGATTTTATATTGTTTTAACATGCAACTATGTGATTTTCTTTGTTGTTTTAGGGTTATTTAACTAATATTTACTCATTTATCATACATCTTTACTCTCTTCCCATTGTTTGTGGCATTAGTTGTTGACGCCCAATTTTGGACCTCCACGATATAGATTAATTATCGAGCTTCTTCAATTTCTTACGATTTAAAATAATTAGTTTTATAAAATTTCAAAAAATAAAAATAAAATAATAATAGTTTACAAGTTGTTTTAAATATTTTGGTCATTTTTTTAATATAATTTTTAATAATATATATGATTTAAATAATTATGTATATAATTGGTATATTTTATGAATATTCGGAAATCGTCTAAAAAATGATTTTAGTTTTAGTTAAATACTTTGTCGATTAGTTCGGTCTAAGTAATAGCTTACACTTTTAAATTAATTAGTTTATAATTAAGTTAATTATTTTATTTGGTTGCGATTAAGAAGCTCATTAATTAATTAATACTAATTTGTCTTATTTAGTTTTGGCCGAATTCACCAATTGAATTCAAATTTGGCTAATTTCTCAATTCTAATTGGCTAAAATTACAATCTATTTAGCCTTTTTTTCTATTGCGAATCTAACCATTTTAAAACTCTATATTTCACCTCCCCTTAAACCCAATATTTCATACTAGACTTGGGCCTTTTTACTCACATTTCCAGCAGCCCAACTCCCTTTTATTTTTCAGCATACAAATGCCAGCCGACCCAGTCCAATTCCTCACCCTCAACCCGGCCCAAATCCATTTTTCCCTTCATAAAGAGAACCCAGAACTCCTTCACGACAGAAGCTAAACGATTCCAAGCGACGCCTGTACGCGCTTCACGCGAGGACGGAGAGCAGCACCAATGTTCACAAAGAGACGGAGCAGTACACGGTGAGTTCACGCTCGTATGATCACGTCTCCTTCTCCTTTTTCTGCCTCGTACAGCAGGGCAGAGCCGCCTGAAATTTTCTGTCCTTGCAGCCGCGAAAATTGCCCTTTGACTCACGTGGATGGACGCCACGTCGAGCACAAGGGCGGTGGGTTTGATCAAAATCGTCCGCGCTTTCTCCCTCGTCCGGATTTTCTGGGATTTTGGACGAAATCTCATACCAAACCCAGCTGCTCCCTTGTTCCTTGAAAAGAGGATTTTTGAATTTTGAAATCGAGGAAGAATTCCTTTCTTTACCCTTATTCCTATCCGTTTTTCATTCCTTTTTCCTCCCCCAAATTTCGACCTAATCCTCTCTCTTTCTCCAGTGTAAGGGGGGAATTTTTTTTAACAAAAAATAAACATTACAGAGAAAGGCTTGAGCATTAGTATATTGAAATACAAACTAAAATACGTTTGACGACACAACAGTTTTCTAGGTGTTTGGGTTCAGTTTTCTGCTCGAATTTCTTGTCCACAGTTCGTGTTTGAGTTTCTTGTGGTAGGAAGGTCGGTTCCCTGCTCGCTCAGTCCCAATTTTGCTGCCCCGTTGAAGGTAATACACATTTTGATTCAACTACCTTTGCTTTTAATACGTTGTTGGTGTGTGTGCTGTTTACATGATGATGTTTGAGATTATTGTGACTCACTGTTTATCGTAAATCAGCCTGTGGCTGGTTTATTCGCTTCCGGATATTGATAAGAGTCGAGGTTTCTTTTGTCTACTGTTTTACCTTTAGTGTTGATTGTGACTTGAATATGTGTGTAGATGTTGGAGGGTTATTTTCTAATTGTTATTACTGTTCTTACTGTCTTAGCTTTCATAATATAGTTGTGATCAGTTTTTCGAAATGACCGTATTAGTCTTAGTTTGCTCCTGTTTAGTATGGATCTGTGATAATGTTTGGTTTTCGACGTCAATCTCTTCTTTCTTCCATCTCAAATTGGATGAATGAATCAAGACGCCAAGATTTTGAGTTCACTTACTATCCATATTGTTGTTTGTCTTGAATCTCTAGTTGTTTATTTCGATCATGTTCACTCGCTTCCATACCCTCTTTGAGGGTCTTGAAACTTGTATTCTCCCGTACCTCTTTTGAATCTGATCTAGAATATTGTTTTCTATTATGCAAGGGTTCGGTGAATATAGCTTGTACGTGACAAATTAGTCGAGTTTCATATTTGGTTTGAGTAAAAAAAAAATCTTTCCAAATTGCAGTGGTGTCCTATCCTTGTATGTGCTTATTGAGCATAAGCTGTTCCTTTTCTTCTCTTTTTGATGCTTTCTTTTGATTGAATCTCATTTTGGAGAGATTATAGTCTTAAGGTTTAAATTTTAATCCCTTTGGTTTAGCTTTAAATACATGCCTCAGTATATGAAAAATTGTGCTTAAGTTATTTGTATGTTCTGTCGCCTATGCTTGCCCTATTTATTTATTTTAAGTTGGGAAAATTGTTAAAAATCCATCTCTTAGTCACGTCTGAAATTGTTGCAAAGCAGTAGCATTATTTTGTGAATTGGGTCTACTACTTTGCTTATATGCAAAAAATGCTCAAGTTTAGTCCATTAATACATGGGTGTATTATTGCCTTTGCATAGTTGCATATTGCATTTTTTAAAAAACTTAATCACATTAGCCTCAATAGTCCGCTCCATTCTTTTTTACTGATAATTGCTTCCTCATCATTATTTATGTCTAAGCAATCATGTCTAAATCTACTTCATTTAATCACTGTTAGTTTTATTGTTTAGTTATCACTACCATTTGGTGTTTCATTTTATTATGAGAAGTTAGTTTAATTTAAATGAAAGTTCATCAAGTATTGTATGCATTCCATTGTCATATTTGCATAACATTGGCAGTGAACTAATCACATGCCTTTTTGTCTTATTTTTCCCCCATGTATCTTGGTTGTATTGCATAGATTTAAAGTGTCCTCCATCACTAATTCTTATCTTGTTTTATTGTTTTCTATGTGTGAACCTGCCTTGGGTCCTCACGGACTTCTCTCTTCCTGTTCGCATTCCGATTTGGGCCGTAAAGGCCCAAATTTGCTCTTCTTACTCGAGTCAGCCTCACTACCGGGTCAGAGAAACTGGTGTACAGGTTGAAAGCAGCGTGATAATGCTGGAAATCAAATTTTCAAGCTCCGAAAAAGTAAAAAATCTGCTAAAACGCAGCTGGTATACAGTGATATACACGCTGTATACACTGATATACAGTCAGAAAATATCGTACACAGGGCAAAACGTGAAAAATACAAGTGGAAAATGTGAAAATATATAGTTAAAATAAAAATTACAGGTCCGGAAGTCCGAGAATTGGCGGTATACATGGTGTATATCTCAAATATACACTTGGTGTATATCATAATCAATGAAGATGGAAAAAGGGCCAAAAGCCCAATGAATTTTTTTTTTCTTTTTTTGCAGATTTGAAATTTGGGCCTTTGGCCCAAATTTGATATTCCTTTCCTTGCTCTTATTTATTTGTTGTATTTGACTAACACTTTGATTATCTTATGATTTAATTTAATTAAATTCCCGAGAATGATCATTTCATTTTTAAAAAAAAATAATTATGATATATATTTTATTACTTAGTTCTTATTTTAATATTAGTCTTGTCAACACTTAATTTATTTCCCCTTAGGAACCCCACCCCCACCCCCTCCTTAGTCCTATTCCCCTAAGATAATTATAAATAAAATAAATAATAAATAGATAAATAAAATATATATAATAAAAAATGAGTTTCTTACTTAGTTGATATTTTTTTTAAAATTAGTTAAAGTCATTTTAGTTAAATCGCCGATCAACCGCAAGTTAGCGGACATTTCGAGGGCCTAACACCTTCTCGGAATGTACATTGAACTTCGAACCCTTTTATTTTCAATTGATTTTATCTGTTTAAATCTTTTGAAAACCTTAAGTTTTTTTTTTCTTGATTTTTACTAAAAAATTAAGTGGCGACTCTGTTATTTTGGAAATTTGATTTCTCTTAAATCATAAGTTTAATCGATTTTTTGAAACTTAGTCATTTTTTATTTTATTTATATTTTCGAATAAAACATTAGTCTCTTTGAGATTCATTCTATCAGGGGAGAATAATGGAGAGGGTTAATGAGTTCTTAACAACTAATTCTGTCTAAAAATTAAACAATAACTTAGTTAGAGATTACTATTGTTCTAGTTTCTAGAATTTATTTTTATTAGTGTAACAACCCAACTCACCAAATCGTGCGGGCACCTACTCTAATACTTATATAGGAAAACACTCAACCCCAAACTTAACCTTTAGATGAAGCATGTCCCACATGATCACACACAAATTCATATCTGAGTCCATCTCACCTTTTTCATGTAACAAGGATCCTTAAAAATCATCCAAAGTATTTAACATGTAAATATGGTATATACAAGAACCATCCCAATATTAATACACAAACCCGGCCACTCATGGACTAACATGTCACAAATATAACATAATAAATAAACTCAGTCTCTCATGGAACTCACACAAAAACTGTTAGTGTACTGGCATGGTATCCGAGCAAACCATTATTAGTACATACTAGGTGTGGCATTCGAGCCAACCATTAGTATAATGTATTGCTGTGGTACTCAAGCCAACCATTAGTATTCCTGTAACACCGAAGTTGGAAAGTCAAATTGGAAAGGAAAGCTTTCGTTTGTTTGGCTATTTCTTCAAACCCATGAGACCCATCTACAGTTCGTAGGAGCATCTATGACTCATAGATAGCGTTCGTAGGAACTAAGTTGAGATTTAGGAAAAATTGAGTTTTCAAAGTTGGGTTTACGATTGAGAAGGATGGGTCGTAGGATGAATTACATGCCATAGGAAGTGCCCGTAGAGTTGATTCAGACTTGGTAAAATTTTGGACTCAAAGTTGAGGACTACGGGTAAGGTCAACGAACTGTAGACTAGCTGACAAGTCGTAATACTGACTCGTAGGAATTGCTCAATATTTTAGGCCCCACTAAGTGATTCGATGATTGACTAGTATGGGGATTAGAAAGGTCTATGGACCATACGTTGAAACTGTAGGTAACTTCGGTAGTTTCTAAATTGAGGGTGTTTTGGTCATTTTCTACCCACCGAAACCTAAACTATTTTTTTTGGACATATAACTTCGGTATAACCTTTTTTTACTCTTACAAACTAATCCTAATTTCTTCCATTCACTTAAAATTCCCTAATCTCTCTTAACCTTCCAGATGAAGAACTAGATTTTCAAAGGATTCAAGGCCTCAATATCCATTGCTTTTAGTGCTTTGATTATCAAGGTTGTGGGAATTCACCAATGGATTCCTTTCATCCATTGGGTCCCTAAAGAACTCCAATCTCCAATTCAATTAGGGTTTTATGTAAATTTTCATGGATCCTTTTTATTATGATTCAATTGATTTTGTTCTATCTTATTTTGCATTATTTAACCTAATTACATGATTTATAATTGATTTCATACGGACCCATGTTTTATGCGTTGAATTTTACCTATGAACTATGAACAATGATCATGATTTGATATGAGATTTTGTGCATATTTTATGATTTAAGGATGATTTTAAGTTAAGTATCTATGATTTGTGAAAGTTTTTCTCACAATTTGAAAGGAAATCATGATTTTTGATGCTTAAGAAGGTAATTCTTTATATGAATAAAGTTATGAAATCATGGTTTTGAAAGAAGCTACTCTTATACGACATTATTATTTGGATTGGTATTGCGATCATTCCTTTCCTAATCTTACACTTTGATAACTGACTTTATCTAATTCCATTGGGATTTAACTTAGAACAAAGAGGACTTTAAGGTGGAGGCTCAAATAGGGTAGTCTCTAGTAGCACTCTATAGTCCCAAACTACATTCCCCCATAGGACTGTCTTAAATAACCTATCTCTAGTGGATCCACATAGCCTTGATGATATGATACATCGTTCTACCTAGGTAATTAGATCTCCTTTTCAGTGTGGGAGTTACATCAAATTCCATATTATAGCTCACATGGTCTATTGTCGGTTAAATCTAATATCCCACAAAAGAACTATGATTTCCCTTAAAGATTTATGTTACGTCCTTGTACTTATGAATTGGCCTTATTTCATGTTTTCTTTAGATCATGCTTTTCCTAAGGTTTTAAATGTTCTAATTGGTCATGCATTACATGTTTTAAGCCTATTATGATATCATATATACGTTTATGCATATTTTCCCCATACTTAGTACATTCTGTGTACCAATGCATACTTGTGCCTACATTGTCTCATAATGTAGGACCTGACGCTCTTTCTCTTCTCACTCGTGGCTAGTAGTTTGCTTTCCTGTGAAGATTAGCGAGTCCTCATATTCTGAGGGCTATGTTACCTATGCTACATTTTTTATGTATTTAGTTTTCGAACTTTGTACGTTATGTATGGGTTAGAGCCCAATCACTCTTATGTTGCTTAGAATGGCTTGTCAAGACATAGTTATGATTCCACATTTTTGTTAAAACTGTCTTTCATGATATAAGACGTCCTACTTAAACTCTCTTATTGTATATAAAATATTGTATTAGATGTATGTCAAGTGGCTTGTGTAGGGACTCTCGGGGTCTTATATGTCATGTCACGTCTAAGGTATAGTTTGGATCGTGACAATTTCATACCGGCGTGGTACCCTAGTCAACGAGCAATCACAAATAACATGCACAATCACAATCAGAGTGAACAACCACACTGGAAGCCACAAGTAAATTAAACATATTTATTCTATGAGATTATCAACATGAAGTGAATTCACATTCAACATTTATTTCCTACACATATATTACACACGCATTTCACATGGATTAGTCAATATGAACAAACAAATACTTATATACACCTATATATCAATAGCCCAATACTAGACCCGTTATGAGTACAAATTCGTTCCTTGGAAAGTTACCTCCACAGTCTCATGAATTAATACTCTTCCCGTTTATTCAGTTCCCTTAATTACCACAAGTCTTAGAAATGACTATAACTAGAAATTTCATAACCCTTAACCTACGATCATCACCAAACCACACCAACAAGAAAACTCAAGGTTAACAATCAACAACTAGAAAACCTAACCCTTAGTCATTATCTTTCCTCACCTTAATAGCAATAACTACAACCTTTAGCTATTCAGACTCCGTGCCTGAAAGACTATGCACGAAATCTCTCTTCCATCTACAAGAATATTATGAAATAGAATATAGTTCTAACTATTCAGTTAAGAAAACCTAGCCTACTTGGGGAGAAGCAAATGTTGCAGAAATTTGATCGCGAACTTTGTCTCCTTTTGTGAAGTTTTTAGCTTATTTTTGGCGTAAAATAATAATACAATACAAAATCAATCACAAATGGCCTAAATATTTTCAAATTATATCATTATCCCAAATGCTAGACCAACCTCATGATTTTTCCACCTAATCTAGGTCTTTCTCACTATTAATTCACCTAGGATTACCAACATCATGGTTACACTAGTGCCTTATGGTAAATAAAAATCAAGAATTGCCTTTTTTAAAAACTGCCCAAGGTGTTACACCCTTAAATCTTCAAAAATTCACATTTTCCCTACCTTAGGATGAATTCAACCACCCCCCACACACGTTCACAAATATCCTTTCTAAGGCCTAAAACTTGAACTACAAAAGTAAGGGATCAGATTGCTTACCTTTACAAAAATTCCTCATGAAAAACTGTTAAATTTGCCTTAGATCACCCTTTTTATCTTATCCAAAACGTTCTTGCATGAATATGGGCAATTTTAAGGGTTTTTCCTACATTTACCACAACTTACCCCACTATAGCAGCCTGAACCGACTATTTTTCTTACTCGTAATGACATGACGGGTTGTTACAATAGATACTAATTTACTCATCGCTCGTTCCCGAGAGATCACAAAAGAAACAACTGGGCTAAGTCAAGTAGAAAGTAGTGCCTGACTCCTCAAACAAATGAGGATGTTTGTCCCTTAGGTCCTCGTCGATTTCTCAAGTAGCTTACTCAACTATATGATGCTTCTATCAAACCTTTACCAATCTAATTTCCTCTATCCTCAAATTTTGGACATCATAATAAAGCATAGAAACTGACTCTTCTTCATATTGTAGATCCTTGTATAGAACTATTAAGTCTCACTTGATAATGTACTGCCCATCCCATGGTACCTTTTCAGCATGGATGCATGAAACACTGAATGGAATATAAATAACTTGGTGGCAAGCTAACCTATACACAACTGGCCCTACATTGTCAAGAACCTCAAATAACCCAATATGTCAAGGGCTATGCTTACCCTTCTTACAAATGGTCATCACACCTTTCATTGGTGGCACATTCAATAAAACATGTTCACCAACCTGAAATGCCATATCCCATACATTGCAATCTGCATACTCCTTGTTTCTACTTTGAGCTGCCAACAACTTGGTTTATAAGTCTGATGGCAAGAAGTCTGGACGTCAAAGCGATATGGAGAGGATGGCAAAGGCTACAAAGAGAAACAATTGCTACATATGCAGTGGGCCGCATGGCTATGAAAAATTCCCTGAACTGAAGAACCTTGGTACCATATTATGGGAATGGAAGGAGAAAGATGGACAAGAGTCAGGGAAAGGTTCAAATATGAAGCAATTGGATTTGATTGGACTATGTAGATCTATAGCAAAGCAGTGAGAGAGGCCGAAAGAATATGATGCATAATATGTAGACATCACGATCGATGGACTACCCACTCGTGCTATGATCGACACAGGTGCGGACGCTAACATCATGACCAAGACCGCAAAAATAAAGTTAGGATTGAGTTACAATTCATGTAACACCCACCTCAAGACAGTCAATGCACCACCAACTCTCGTGTGCGGTGTTGCTCATGGAGAAGATAAGACTCGGCTTTCCATGTAGAAACGATGCTCCGTAGTCGTAGCAGTATCAAGTGGGGAGAGTGTCATGAACCGCCACTTTGTCATACCACTTAGGCATAAAATTAAAGTATAAGTGAGCTAGCCTAATTGGGAAGGATCTAGAGTCTTGGAGAGGTTTGTGGAAGACTCTAGAATACACAAGAAGAATTCTTGGAAGGCTTTAGAATTCTCTAGGCTTGTAGAGAATTCTAGTAGCGGGACTAGATTGCAAATATGTAGGGACTTGTACAGTAATTTTTATTTACACTTTATCCCCTAGGAGAGTAGTATAAATAGAAGTCTCTCATTTGAAACTGAAGCAAGCAAGTGAAAAACATTCTCCAAGCAATACAAAAAGGCTTCTTACAAATGCTCTTGCATCTTTCTTCATTCTCTTAGTGATCTAAGTTTGAAAAGGTTTACTTGAGCTTAAAAGATCGTGAAAGAGTCATGAGTAAGTTGTAAAGTGCCGCACAGAGCGTTAGTTGAAGTCTAAGTCTGTGACATAATGCCTCAAAAATTCCAAAACTTTAGTGATGTAAGTTTTTAAAAGGAAAAATGGAGGCTTGTTTACACCCAATTTTGACCTTTCACATTCTAATTAATTTTTTAAATTTCTTCAATTTAAAACAACGTTGTAATAATTGTTGTACAAAATTTAAAATATTTTAAAAATCATTGTAAGACAATTTTTCCATTTATTATAAAAAAATATATCTTTATATGCCTATAATATATAGATTTCTATAATTTCTACTTTTATAAACATTTGCAATATTCTTTTTATAAATGCCAAGACCCGAAATCACATCTTCATAGTGCTTACTATAAACCCTAGTAGGCAAGCTGAACTCATGATAACATAAGATAAAAAGAATAAAGATGAGAAATCGCCTCCATCATATATACATACAAAACTGAATAAAATATACAAAAAGGCCCCAAAAGGGACTGAAGAATATGAAATGTATACAAGGAACCAAACCTCAAACCTAGTATTATAGGTACAAGAGCATCTAAAGACGGAAGTAGAGTTATACAAAACATAAATGTCTAACAAAATACAAAATATGTCGACAATAAATACAGAAGGAAAAGAAGCAAGCCTCCAGATGTGAAGAGCTCACCACAATGTGAACAACAAAAGGGTCTTGAATGAGTGAAGATCGATGGCGATGAATCTTGCTAGGTGTTGCATCTAAAAAAGCGTAAAAGTGTAGTATGACACTACAACATTTTATGTCTACAACCACCCGAGAAAAGTGTGGCCTAAACTATGAAAAAGTATGACCTTTGATAAAAGGCCACACTTTTTACTTTAAGCCACACTTTTTTACTTTAAGCCACACTTTTCCAGGGGTGGCCGAAAGAAGCGTAACCTTAGAGTTTAGGCGACACTTTTCAAGTGTTGACTTATCAGCTACGCTTACAAGCGTAGCCTAAAAGGCAAAAAGGCCACGCTTTGCAGTACCTCATATAGCAACATTTCTATCTCATACGACTACACTTTCAAGCGTGGCCTTTGTTTCCTTATTGCCCACGATTTTAAAGTGGTGTCTTTTCTATCTTATGTATGACAACACTTTGAAGTGTAGTCTTTGCCCATATGCATAGAACAATTTAAATGGACTATGCTACACAATTAACAGTCCTATAGCTACATTTTAAGTGTTGTAATATTATTTTTGCTATAAAATATTTATACGCCATAATTTTTAATTAAAAAACAATAATATTGTTTTGCAATAAATAATCTCAAGCATTAAATTAGCTAATAAGTAATTCAAATATATAGATTTGCAATAAACTTCAAAAGATAATATGTCTTGTGTACATACACATACTTATAAAGCAATATTCTAAATATGTGTACAATAGTTCAAAAACTCTTACAATAGTTCAATATATTCTAGCAATGAATATACTTCACAAAATCAAATATAATGTATTCGAACTTGTAACACCTCGAAAATCATACTTAGAAGTTGCAGCAGAAAAACACTAGAAAATAGTGGACCACGACAAGGTTCACGGACCGTGAAAGGAACCACGGTCCGTCGACCTACCCATTGTTCACACCCCCATAGGTGGTGGACCACAGAGCCCTTCACGAGCTATGGACCACCTCCGAGTCGTGGGAAGGCTTGTGGGGGTGAGGCAGAACCTCTCAAGCTCTGGCGTCAAACCACGGAGCCCTTCACGGGTCGTGGTCTTGATGATGGGCCATGGGAGGGTCCGTGTACCTGATCCACCAGATCCCAGTCCAAGTGAAGAACCACGGTGACCTTTACAGCCCGTGGTCCTTCACCCAGGCCATGGTAGGGATCATGGTTGGACCACTTAGAACCAGCAGCCATTGGACCAAGGACCACGACCCACTTGACGGTCCGTGGTCCCTTTGACAGTCCGGCCTAGGGCCCTTGGTCAGCCTCGCCAAATTTTATGTTAGGGGTTGTTTGGTCTTTTCCCCTATGCGTTGGGCACCTAAACTACGTCATTTAACCTCTAAACTATGTAGTTTTTGTCAGTTTAAGCCTATTAATTAATCAGAACCTACCCTAATCGATCTTTCACAAAAAAATTATCGATCTTAGAGCAAAACAAGAGAGAAAAGTCGAGCAACCCTCTCTAAGAACTCAACAAGTTTCCTTCAGTTTCAGCCCCGAAATCAAAAGATTTCTCTGTGAAATTCGTCACCAGGTATGTGGGATTTCACTAGTAGGTTCTTTCATCCATTAGGTCCCTAGAATTCAGTTAGAATCTTGAATCCCTATGTATTGGTTAGACTAAGGGTTTCTAGAACTTTAGATAAATTGTTGTGATTTAGCAGTTATGGTATTCCAAATCATATTATCATGTTTTCTTGACATTGTGCTTAGCGTTTTGCACGAAACTCATAACCCTAGTGGTGTAGATTCATTTAGTTCATGAATTACACTAGCTAGGTCAGATACACATATATACAAGCCTCAGATTTCGAATGTTTCGTTACCAGTACTAAAATGTTGCATTTCAGTTAGCATCTTAGAATATTGAGCTATCCAGTATAATTCAGTTATGCTATTTATTCAAATTTCTTGTTGGGAGTAGACTTAGACCAAGTGGACTAGGGTTCAACGTACCCGTATAGTCCCAAAACTACGTTCCCCGTAGGTAAATAAGTACTCTCTGTGGGCATTATATTTAGTGATCTTGCAAGTCATGCCTTTATACCCTTGGCAAGGTATAGTAGGTCCTTTCGATAGGTCGTATACATCGGAATCCATGTTTAGCTCACGTGGTTTTATGTCGGTTATTAGTAGCTCCCACAGTCAAACTTTAATGTATTGGACCAGGGGTTTTCAGTTATATTTCAATATTCGGTCTTAGCATGTTATGTACTTGGTCATTAAATCCATTTCAATTCATTTGAACTATGTTTTCAGTATTCTTCCAGTATGTCTAGATTATATTATTGCTTAGTATGTTTTGTTTAGTTTTATCCTATCCTAGATGCTCAGTAATTTCCAAGTACTGACGCATACTCTCCGCTACATTCTTTCATGATGTAAGTTCATGTACTCTGCATCCAGGTCACGCGATATCGACTCCGAATTTCCATTTTCAACAACTTTAGTGGTGAGTCCTCACATTTCGAGAACAATAGACATGTTCCTATATTTAGTCTTTTCATTTCAGTTTTCAGTATTTTCTAGAGTTAGCTGGGGGCATATCCAATAGCTTTAGTCAGTAGAGGCTTCTTTTCAGACATAGTTTAGTTTCAGCTTTAGAATTGAGTTTAATCTTTCATCTGTATTGAACTCATAAGTATCTTATTTATTTAGAGCAACTTTGGGTATTCCCCACTATTAAGTTTTATCATGATTTAGCTTATGCATTAGTTTAATTGTTATAGAATATTCGGTCTGCTTATGATATGTCAATTCAGGGTTAACTTGGGGTCACTCATGAACCTAGGTCCCGTGTTAGTCAATCGGGTAGCCTCGGGGCGTAACAAACTTGGTATTAGAGCCTTAGGCTCAAGATTCCTACGATGTCTGAAAAGCCGCACTAAGTAGATTCATTTTCATGGGTATGAAGTGCACCACATCTAATGAGAGTGAGGTTATGAAGTGATTTAGGAAAAACTTCACTTTCTTGCCATTCTTATCGTGTGTGGGTATGATCTTCTTTGTAACTCGTCGTTATGCATTTCAGATCATGCCTCCATATAGAGCTAATGCAAGGAACGCTAACATAACCCCTCCAGTCCCAGATCATGATGTTTCGAATACAGAGTTTTGGAATGCGATTCAGCTTTTGGCTCAGAGCGTAGTTAACCATAACAATCAGCAGGTCCCAGTTCCTACCAATGCTAGTAACCAGTCACATATTTTCTGGTAAGTGGACAATATGCCCAATCTGCATCACAAAATGTTGTGATCTTTCCATTAGAATTACTGGACAGTAATAGACCTTGACCATGCTATTTTTTTAAGATACTTGATGACCCTCAATGCAACATCCATATACAACTTTTTAGGTTGTTGGAGAAATTGACACAGACTTTGAGCACTATAAGAAATATTTGGTCTTGTCATGTTAAGATAAAGCAGTTTCCCAATAATATTTTGATACATAATTTGATATACTAAAGAATTTTCCGGTATACCGTGCTTGACATGTTCATCATACTATCTTGAGCTAAGCTTAATATTATAGTCAATAGGAGTACTTGCGGGTTTAGATGCAGAGAATCCAACTTTTGCTACAAGTTCCAAAGTGTATTTCCTTTTTTTGATCTTGTGAACTCAATTCCCAAAAAATACTTAAGCTCTCCTAAGTCTTTTATCTTAAAAACACTTAGTAATGCTTTCTTTGTACCTTCAACAAGCTTTAAGCCACTACATATGATAAGCATATCATCAACATACACAAGTATAATAGTTATCCCTTCACTATTTCTCCTAATAAACAAGGAATAGTCATGTTGACTTTGTTGAAAGTTGAGATTGATAAGGGCTGCAGTGAGATTGTGATTCCACTATATTGGGGGCCTGTTTTAGCCCATAGAGGGATTTGATCAGTCTACATACCTTATCCCCCTTGACTGGAAAACCCTGCGGCATAGTCATATAAATCTCATCCACCAAATTACCTTACAAATATGCATTGAACACATCCATTTGATGAATATGCCAACTTCCTGCTGCCATAATGGATAGTATAGTCCTAATTGTTACCATTTTCACTATAGGAGAGAGAGTTTCTTTGTAATCTATTCCCTCCTTTTGACTGTACCCTTTTTCTACAAGTCTTACCTTAAATCTTTCCACTTAACCTGTAGATTTATACTTAAATCTTGTATATCCACCCACAGCCTATAACCTTCTTTCCAGCTGGTAAGTCTGTAACACTCCAACTCTTATTATCCTCCAATGCTTGTATCTCAGATTTCATTGCCTCTACCCACCTTTGATCTTTTATAGCTTCAGAATATGTGGTAGGTTCTTGCAGACCATAGATAACAACTAAATAAGATTGATAAGCAGGAGATAAATAATCATATATAAGGAACTTTTTTATTAATAATAAGTGAAACAAAATCTTTATCTCAACATACTTCGTTGGATGGTGATTGGACTGTATAAGTATTAGATGTACATTGTTCCAGTATGTTACATTATTAAATAATTCATTGAGTTGCTATCAATATATTTTATAATTGGATGGATCATACAATAGGCTTTTGTATACTACATTACAAGATAAGACATGAAATCAACGTCAATATATTTCATTTTGAGTAGATCATGCGGGGGATTCAATCTATTACATTACTAGATGAATCATGGAGTTAATGTTAATATATTTTTTACTTAGATTGATTAATAAGTGAACTCGATGTATTGCAATACTAGATGAGACATGTAATTGTCAATGTATTACATGTTCGGATAGATCATGCAGTGGGATCACTTTAATATATTATTGTGATAAAGAACAAGTACCCCCGAGGCAATGATCGAAATCCTATAGATACATCTTAACTAAACTAAGGTCTTATTACACCTACCCTCTGCCCCTTACGAACCCATTTTTCTTTTGTAATTATGTACACCTTTTGGCTTACATGCCATCCAAACATCTACCACGTGCCTCAACTACGTGGAGTCACAAAGTGTGCCATGTAAGCCAAAAGGTGTACAAAATTACAAAAAAAAAATGAGTTCGGGGATAATAGGACCTTAGTTTAGTTAAGGTGTATTATTGAGATTCCGGTTATAGTTTAGGAGGTTGTGCCTTATCTTTATATTATTAGATATATAATGAAATTAATGTCAATATATTTTATGATTGATTCATTCATGAAGAGGCCTTATACTATTACATTATTGGATAAGTCAAATCAATTTTAATGCACCTCGTGATTGGGTGGATCATAAAGTGGAATTATCCTATTACATTACTAGATGAGACATATAATTGATGTTAATGCATTCCTTACTTGGGTGGATCATGAAGTCGACTCAAGCTACTACATTGTTGTATGAGTCATGGAATCAATGTCATAGTATTTCATGCTTGACATACCCAAGAATGCAATACATTGACACTGATTGTATAGCTCATATAATAGTATACTTTATTGAATCCATTTTACTATCCATCCAAGTATGAAATACATTTACATTGATTAATAAACTAATAACGACCATATCTACATTTATCATATATCAATCGCTAGCTACTTACAAATTTATCTTAAATATAATAAAATATCATAATATATTGATTGATATAGGCTTAGAAAATATAACAAGCTTTTATCTTCATAAAAATAAAAATTTGTAATCCTTTGGATTGACAACAATCTTCTACATTATTATCCAACAAAGCAGGTATGTGGTCTATGATTTCATGTCCCTCTAGGTATTCAATATTATCTTGATAATCATCATTCATTTGCGATAAAAACTCGTATATCATGATCATTCGATATTATTTCACTATTTTTTTCCTACAATGTAATTGATACATTCTAGAACAGGAAGTCTATAACATCAATATAAATATCTTCCACCAAAACAAGCTCTGATCCCCAACTGGATTTCCCTCCAAGTATTCTATACCCTTTATTTTTTCAATACTCTATTTTTAATTCATATATTCTTCAACGTTGTACTCACAATTCACTTCTAAATTATCATTATTCACATCATAACCCAACATAGCGAGTGTCACGCCCCGAGACTATCCCCGAGACGCGGACACGGGACCTAGGACCACAAGTGATCCCAAGCTAACCCTGCTGGCATGATCATGAGCATACTAAAGATAATAAACTGATGCGGAAGCTAAATCATAATTAAAATGAAAAGATGGGG
>JAJOOO010007409.1:0-13279 GCA_029582685.1 Solanum piurae
GTTAATTTGATTAGTAATCCAGTGAACTCCACAGTTCCTATTTGCAGCTAAAGTTTTCAAGAAGGCAGGTACTTATGGTCCTAAGGCTAAGAAGATTCTTAGAGTTACCTCAGTAGATGTTGTGAGAGCCAACACTTTTGTGGTAAGTCTTCCCAATATACCAGCATGTTCGAAATCTTTGAATAGGTTCTTCTAAAGAGAATAAGGGTGGTTTCACCATTGACAACCTCCTTGAAGAATGTAATCTTAAGAAAGAATAGATGTTTCCATCAATGGTTTGATTAAGAGAAGATGGGAGTAATTCCAAGGGTTTGGAAGGCTACAGTAATGCAATTGATCAAGGAGTTCAAAGGGTGCAGCCATGAATCAATGCAACTTTAATGTCTACTTTAGTTGTCTTCCCGCAATTGCCTTTTCATTTATTGTAGTATAAAGTTGTGAGTTTATTGATCATTTATCCTTCACAGGGCAAGACCCACCAGTTAGATTTGATAAACTTCAAAATCCCTGGAATATGTGGAGTAAGTTATTGACACGTCTTTAATGCGCTCAAGAAAGTCAGGCCAAAAAAGGCTAAAATGTGTTTGTCCAAAGAAAAGGCTTAAGATTCAAAGTGGGAAAATGCTAAGGATTAATAATGTAATTTGGTGGGCTTCGAAAGGCACAAACAGGTCAAAGAAAACCGTTTGTGCCTTTCAAAGCCCACCATTAGATAAGTGAAGAAGAAACAGAGAAGACGTTTCTAAACTTTGGTCCATTGATGGTTTTTGAGGAGGTATCTGACAAAGAAAATACAACATTTTTGTTGAAGTGGTTCATCTTTAGCCAATTTGTTAAGAATCAATAATAATATCTTCTAACGGTCTTTTGAACTTTAGAACTAACTGATGGTCTGTTGATAAGTACCTTTCTAAATGTATGTATTTGAGCCAATTATGTGGCTTGCACGATTTTTCTGAAATTTTATCGGTTAAGCTACATAAGTTAACATCTTACATATTTTATATATGTATATGTTTGATTCAAATAATGTACTTGATGATTTAAATCTCAGGCCCTCTTGGTATGACTTGCATAACAGAGACGGAGAACGAGACTCAACAAAATAGAGAATTCAGCAATATCGACAGAAAATAATTCTCTCATAGTAAGCTCGGACCAAGTGAAGCAAATTTCCTCATATTCTCCTTTGCCTCTGAGAATGTCGTATCAATAAATTGTTATACATTATTGGAGATGTTTGCTTCCTCAAAATAGTATCTAGAAAGGAGCGAGTTATAAAATTATTTGTTGTTTTTTCATGTTAAAGTACTACGAACTACGAAGCTCAGGAAAGGGAACGAGCACCTTCTTCAGTCCAATGTTTATAAGAGTGTTTATAAGTCTATTGCCCTGAAAAGAATCTTCTATTACAAACAGCTTAGGGAAGATTTTTTTATTTTGGTACACAAAATCAGCGATGTGTGGTAGTGAGAGTTGCAGAGATACTATACATGAAGAAAATAGAGTATCTCAAGGTTGCTAAATGTTTTGGATAACAAGGACAAGCTAAGAGGATAGTTACTAAATTTGAGTTCTCCAATCTTTGTAGAATTCAATGTCACTCAAAATATTTTTCAGTAGTTCAGTTCCTGGCAATGTCGATTTTGCTTCCAGCAGTTTTCCAGGTAATAAGGATTATGTGGATTGTGGAGGGCCATTTATAAACCATATTCGACTGCTAGCTTATCATAATTCTAATTGTGTAAATGCTTTTTGAAATCAACAAGGAGAAAAGCTGTAACGGTGCTCCAAAGTGAGAGTATAAGCAGAAAATGTTCACAAAAAGTTCATGACATCTGCTAATGAAACCAGGTCAGAGTAATAACATCTCCAGAATGCGCAATGTTCACCAACTGATTTTATTAAGACCAACTCACTAAATTATTAAGTGAAAAATGATCTGCATAGGAAACAATAGAAATATACTCCATAAAGGACGAGAATATAGAAGAACAGAGATGAGAAAACAAAGACCACACATAACAACTTCCTCCTGAATATGCTCTACGACTTCTTCTATAGTAATAACTAGTTGTATTTTCACGCACTAAGCACGCCAACACTCAACCTGAGTCCCACAAATAATTTCCCAAAGTTCTCTCCGCCAAGTCGTTCACAACAGGTCTCATCAACTTTTCTCAGTTTCTCTTGGCGAAGAGATTGAGATTCAAGGATTTACTTTAAGCTACAGCTAGATATGCTGGGGAAAGAAGACATGAAAGTTCTTACAAGGTCGAAGCTGTTGAAACATCGGTCACTGGGATGGGTTGGATAAGTTCAAAGGATATATAATAAATATATATCCAGAAGTGGATTCAGAGTAAACATCGCTAGTGCTTATATAAGTAATTAGCAGAATGACAGTCTCTTCAATCATCACTTTCCATACATATACGTCTTTTGGTCTTTCTGTGTGAAACTCACTATATTATACCTTGTAATAAATCAATTCCTACAAGGACTTCAAGCAGTTGAAGAAGTAGCTTCAAAACACTTTAATCAAAGCATAGTAAGAGAAAGCATCGTATACCCTCTTTCTTTTCTATAGACAGGTAGAAGATGGTAACACCGCCTACTTCTGACTTTTAGTTTTATATAAATTGTAAATGGTGACTACATCTCAATATCAAGTCGGGCATCTTCTTTCTCTTCAGTTCATTACTAGAAGAAGAAGAAAGACAAAGTTCTTCCATCCAGTTCATTACTACATCTCAAATTTCCAGTAGCATTCCAAAACAACATACGTAAGGAAGTATAACAACTATTTTGTCCAATTATATGAAAATAAGAAAGGTACATAAGTAAATGACTTTAATTATTTAAATTAAAAACGTAAAAAGTAACCTAACAAACAGAATAAATAATATGTATGACTCAATACAGAGTTGGCGTTACCCAAGTTGGAGGACAAAAACGACTGAGGGAAACACCGTTGTAATGCGGCTGGATGCTGCCATCTGCTAAGTTGAACACCCCCATGTCCAAGCCTCCTCCTTCTACATAGGACATGTATGTTTCAACAAAATCATCTGTAAAATAAATATGATTGGGCTTGATTCCTGGATATCGAGAAGCTTGGACTGAAAGAGAAGCATTAGCACCTAGAAAAAAAGCTGCGTCCCCTAATTCCTTGGTTTCCGTCATTTTGACAGCAGCTAAATCAACCTGGAAAACTCGAAAATATCTTGTGCCATATGTTACGTCCCGATCATCTTCTGGAATTTCTTCTTCTGGAATTACTTCTGGATCGAGCGTTAATGGAAGCCTGTCGCAATCATCTTGGACTAGCCTAAGTTGAACACCATATCGCACAATTACAAATAATGATCCTAGTGATTGTAGGATGTATAACTGCTCTCGAATATGTTCATCAGGTTCAGGTGGTATGATATGACATTTAGTGAGTTTAGGGCTAACAACATCAGCAACATTACAAACTAGGAGATTGCCCGAATAACCAACGGCATAAATTTGGCCATTAAAATATGTCAAATCAGCAAAACACCTGTGATTGTTTCCTTCCCATGTAACTCTAGTCCATCTAATATCTCCAGGTCTCCAAAAACTGAGAAACCTGAAGTTTCCATCAATGACCATGAGAAGGTAGTCGGATGTGTGAGAAGGACTAGCTGACAAAACTGCCTTGCTAATAAAGCAAGTCAGTGGGTTAGTCTGATGATTGGTGTACTCTACTGTTGTATTTTGATGGGGCAATTCAATGTGAACATCAGAGAAGGGATGTAGCAGACTAATTTCACCCTCTTCTCCTACCATGATAAGCCAACCCATAGACTCCAAACATCGTTTTCTGCTGGCTTTGGGAATCCTCTTGTTCAAAATCATGCCATTATAGAGGCTGAAGAATTTCCGAAAGGAATTTCCCTCTTCCTCCGCTAGCATCAGCCAAGGAGCTCTACACAGGTCATTATTAAAATTGGTCTTGGTGGCCACAGAGTGCCAGGATTTGCAGACACACCCAAAATTTAGATAGTCTTCAATCAGATTCAAACATCTACCTATCGAAACCAACAGATCAAGTGGAACTTCCGACCAATCAGCCATCTTTTGCGCCAACGCCAAATCTTATTTCACGTGACCTAGCTTTTGTTATTAGTTTTGGTACTATTGCTTTTTGAGGCTAGGTGCAAATCCTTTCTCGAGACAAGTTATACATTCATCATGTATTGTGTTAATATAATTGTAAATATTAATTAAATTATCGACAATATCAAAATTTAACTTATTACTGAATAATATGGTTGAGAGAATATTAACATTTAGAGCACCTTTATATGTTATAACTAGGTAATTTATCGCGGACATAAATAATTTTTCTTTAAAATGAAAAGGAAGAAGTATGCTAAAATGGATTCAAACTAGAGTTGTTCAAAGTATCAAGAAAGTAGTTAAATACTTATTGTAATAAAAAAAGTCATTCAACTTTGCCTAAATATCATATAAATAATATTTTTTCTTCTAACGACTCTCATTAAATATCATATAAATATTGTAAACTAAATCTAATGGTTTATATTTTTGTATATAATATTTATGTAAATATTAATATGCTATATAATATTTAGGTAAAGATGAATAATATTTTTGTTGATTGGATCACTAGCTCTTTTTATGTTCTTTCGTTTCTCAAGGTCATATTCATGTAGAACCCGCTCAACCTATTTTACTCGGAACATAAACTTATGAGATGTGCTCTTTTTTCCTTCAGAGTTGAGCACTCACTATGTTAAAATCTGGGATCCGCCATTGGATGGAAAGTGAAAAGTGTCCACTAAGATTAGTGGTACGAAAATGAACACAATACTTGTTCCATGTTTTACAAAACTTTTAAAATACGTTTTATGGTGAAAACATCATCTACAATAAGCAAAACTTTAGTGTTGCTAATTTAAAAGTTATTGTAAAATAAGTAGTATTATATTCTTATTCATCACGGGTTGATAAACAAGTCTCAACCAATGAAATGTACAATTTACTTAAAATAAAGGAACAAAAGGAGTAGCAATTAAACAAAGATCATCCCTTCTTCTTGCAGTTATTCCATCTGTTTCCGTCATATCAAACTCTCTAGAGGGCCTTCGTAAGGAGTCCTCCAATCGAAATGATAAAGCAACTGAGCTAAAGGATGTTCTACGTTCATTAAACCGAATAACCACCCTGGACACATTCTTCTTCCTGCACCAAAGGGAACGAATTCAAAATGATTTCCTCGAAAATCAATAGGATTATTGTCAAATCTCTCTGGAATAAAGCTTTCAGGATTATGCCAATATTCAGGATGTCTTCCGATTGCCCATGCATTAATTAGAACTCTGGTCTTGATTGGTATTGTGTATTCTCCGATTCTTGTTTCTTCTCTACATTCCCTTGGCAATAATAAAGGAAATGGAGGATGCAACCTTAATGTTTCTTTAATCACTAATTTTAGATACTTCAATTCTTCTAAATCAATATCCTCAAATATTTTCTTCCCCTTAAGGACTTGTCTAACTTCAAATTGTGCTTTAGCCATGATACTTGGATTTCTTATCATTTCTGCCAATGCCCAAATGATTGTTGTAGATGATGTTTCAGCTCCTGCTAAGAACATGTCCTGTATATAACTAAAAATATTCAGATAAATTTAATTTTTAACATTCCAATATTATGAGATGTTTTATATGACACACTAAAACTTACAAAAATAACTGCTTTGATGTTATTTTTTGTGATAGGAGTTCCCAATTCACCACTCTCCATGACTCTTAGTAGAACATCGATTAAATCTTCACCTCGAGACTCACTATTACCCTTTTTACCATTTGCTCGATTTTCACAATGTTCATTAATGATATTTTCCAAAATTTCATCTACTTTTTTGTGAACTTTCAATATTTTTAACTTCAATCCAGAAATCCCATGAAGCCATTTTCGGGAAGGAAAAAAATCAGTTAAGTCAAATCCACCAGCTAATAATGTGATATCCTTAATCAACATCATTAACATATCTTGACCATGGATTATTTCCCAAAAGCAGACCTACAAGTTACAGAACCCGTAAACCAAAAAAATTTATCTGATAAATTGATTAACGAGTCAGGCATGGAATTAATCGATGAAATAAGACTTAACATCTCTGCTTGTCGAATTGAATCAAATGATTTGACCATCTTTGTGCTAAGAAGTTCCAGGGTGCATACTTTACGCATGTTTCTCCAGTAATCACCATATGGACATTGTCCAATGTCCGAGTGATTATACATAATAATTTCACCGAACAATAATCGAGGCCTAGTAGCAAAATGAAGGTCTTGAATTTTCATGATTTCTTTTGCTATATCAGGTGAAGATACGACAACGTGTGATACTTCTCCAAGACGTAAATGAAAAATTGGCCCATATTTTCGCGATAAATCTCTGAAAGTATGATGTGGAAGGCGGCCATTCATTAACTGGTGCAAGTTTCCAATAAAAGGTAGCTTCCATGGTCCTGGAGGCAATTTTTTGTTCAAGGTTTTTGATTTCTTCTTTAAAACAAGGATGAAAGAAAGGAATAACAAAAGTGAAGTGAAGATGAAAAGTAAGTATTGTGTCTCCATATGTTTTGTATATTATAATTATGGATGTTTGTTGTAGTATATTTCTTATCTCCCCTTTGAGAAGCTCAGTACTATATATATATATATATATACATATGGGTAAACTACGTAAATCCCAGTAGTTTAGATCCTAAGATTTTCGATAGTTTCAAATATTACTTCTTCTATCACTTGATTGGAACGGTACTTAATGTATAACAAAGATATTCATTGTGGTCCTTAATATAATTTTTACATTATTGAAAGGTCCTTAATGTATGACAAAATGTGCTATTCTGGTCATTCATCTAAACCTAACATATTTATTTTTAAAAAAAGTGTTAAATTTTACTATAGACTCTAAGTGGCTAATAAAATTTATCATTGTTATCTTTTTTGTTAGTTCCAAAGAGAGAACTCCATAAAATCTAACACCATTTTCTGTAGTTTCTCCAACAAAATTTACTATTTTCTCTTTTCTAAAATATTATTCCATTGATCTAATACCCATTCACTACATTAGAAATGATCTTTTGCGGTAATTAATCAATGACAATAGCATAATTGCTGCTAAATATGTATTTTTAGAGGCAGTTAGCACTCTTTGTATATGTCCCTAAAGCCTTTAGCGATATTGGATCTATTGACACTTAACTAATATCTATAAAGACTAATGTGTATATTTATTGCCGCTAAAAATTGTTTTTGTTATAGTGATTTCAATTTTAAGCAAGAGAAAATGATAAAGATTGTTAGAGAAAGTAGAGAAAATGGTGTTTGATTGCATGGAGTTTTTCTTTGGAGCTAACAAAGAAGATAACAATGGTTAATATAATTTTGTTAGCTATGTGGGTTAACATTATTTTTTGATAAATGTATTAAGTTTAGAGTATAGGATCAAAATGAACACCTTTTGTTAAACATTAAGGATCCTTTCAATCAAGTCAAATATATTAAACACCAAAATGAATTTTTTTATCTACATTAAGGACCATTTCAATCAAGTGAACTACGTTAAGGACCAAAATAAAGCATTACCCATATATTAAAGACCATTTTAATCATTTTTTCAATGAACATATATCTACACATTCAATAGGGACCGCTATGATTGATTATTGGTGTGGAAGAGACCACAAAATTGACTTTTAATTAGCGCGTCTCATTTTCTAATTGGTTAATTACACAAGTTAAATCAAGTTTAGACAAGTTAAAAGTTAAAATAAGCAACGATTTACTAGTATAGAGTGCAAGAGACCACAAAATAAGCCACTCTTTATTTATCAGAATCACGTTACAATCAGATAAGCAATCATAGCGGTCCCTATTGAATGTGCAGATAGATAGAGTGCAAGAGACCACAAAATTATTTAGCACGTTTATTTTTTGATTAGTCAATTACATAAGTTGAATCAAATTTAAATAAGTTTGAAAATTAAAATAAGCAACATCAATTATTTACTTACTAGGATTTTTATTTTATTTTCATAACTAAATAAAACAATCTTTATCTATATATTATATTTTATTTTCTTATTTACCAAATATAGAAAAAAAATTACAATTTGTAGTAGATCTATGAAAATATGCTTGTGCCTAGCTCTTTACTTTGTGTGTAGTCTCCTATCAATTTTAATATAAATTTTATGCAATTTATATGTACTTTATCATTATCACGATATAGATAACAATAAATATATTTCTATACATGTATTATTCCAATAACCTAATTATACAAAATTTATATATATAAGTGAGATTTGATTTATGATTTTATATAATTTTCGTAAAACCATCTGCTATATCAGTATAAACGAAAAATTCATGTTATGTTTGATGATAATGGATCTTATTTTGTAAATACACATTCGAAAAAAATCATACATAAAAAATTATGTCACGATCCAAAACGAGTCATGAGTGGCATCCACACTTAACCTCCTAGGTGGGCGCATCAAAGAATCCAAACCCCAACATATATTATTGTTAAACTTACGAAATACAAACCATAATGTGGAAGCTCAATCTTATTAAGACAAGAAACACAAATCCACTAAAGTCTACTATATGTCATTCCCAAAATCTGAAAGTCATCATATCAAGGACATCTAATCTTCAAATACTAAGTCTAAGAGTACTAAAGACACCAAAATAAATGAATAAAATAGTTTATGTCCGAAAACTAAGGACATCATGCCATAACCAAGAGAATCCAACACGAGCTTGAATGAGTAGTTCACCCTGGAACATGATATGCTAGAGACTGGCTAGAGCTGAGGGCGAGTCGATGTCGTTGGTACACTCGTTGCACTCCACAAAAGAAAAACAAAGAAAAACACAAGTAGGTCTAAGTACAAGGCAACATGTACTGAGTAGATATCATCGGCCGACTCAAAATAGTAACTAATATGCATAAAGTAATAGTATAAAATCAACTATAGCACTTAACAGGTGACAGACAACAAACAACATGAACCAGTGTCAACAACACTAAAGTAAGTACGTAATCAGTCAACAATATCAAGATCACACATGAGGACTCATGCCTCCAAACCAAGCTATTTTGGGAAATGATTTCTTTGAGATTGAGTACATTAAGTTAATTCAATATGTTTTCCTCTTTAATGTTACTGTGTCGGAACGTGACACCCCGATCCAATAATATCGTGTCGGAACGTGACACTCCGATCCAATAATACCGTGTCGGAACGTGACACTCCAATCCAATAATACCGTGTCGGAACGTGACAGTCCGATCCAATAATACAGTTAATTTATCATTTATTATCACCACTTTTCACTGCATTAACAATATTTCATCAAGCCTTCTTTATTCAAGGCATCACTTCGATAGAGAAGGTTCAAGATTATAAATTTCACGGTCTCAGAATTTCAAACCAATCACAAACCACACAACCACACAATCAAGTACATAGAGAACTTCACAATATCACTCAATGCATAACAATCACTATTAAGAGTCTATCTATCACATAGAATAAATCATAACCTACCTCCACCGAAGAAACGAAGTCAAGCAAGCTACTTCTCCAACACTTTTCCTTTCCTCAATGCCTCCAAACGTTTCCAATCTATCAGGTATATATGCATAATCTGTAAGTTAACGAGTCTATAGACATCATATTACTCTATGTCTAGCCTAGACCCAAAAACTCACCTAATTTTATAATCAATTTCCTAAAGTTCAAACCTAAGGGTAAGTCTTAATTCCTCCAATTAGCATAATTTTAATGAAATTTAAATAATTTGATACACCTAATATTTAATTACTTATTTTAATATATCAAAACTTGAATTATAATGTGATAACGTATGAAAAATCTTAGACAACGAAGACGGATATGAAGTCACTGGCGTTAATTTACCACTAAACAAGTATGCATAATTTTCTTTTCCTAAATAAAAATCGACCCATTCTACCATTATAATATTCCTAGGTTGTCATCACTCATGATACCCATCATCCTGGCAATTTATTAGCTACTAATACTTGTCTCTCCAAAATCCTAAAACCCAAAACATTAACAGAACCTCAATTGTTTGGTATCTTCAACCATTCACCATCTAAGCTTTGTCAATATCCCTTTTTCCCTTCTTCCCCATTTAATTAATATATTAATTTAAATATGACATGCATCAACAAATACATGAATTAAATTATAATGGTACTATACAGAAAATTCCTTTTTAGCTTCGACGGAATGAATCTTTGTATGCACTAGCTAATACACTTATATCAACCCATCATTTTCTAGTGATTTCTTATCATTAATTATCCCCTTAGACTTTAATTTTTCTCATTATTCATTCTGCCATAACATGGCACTAAGTAGTTAGTATATGTAACGGTATAAGCCCCCACCCAACATTCAATATGCGTAGAAAAACATTGCGGCTAATTGTTAAAAGGACTAATTATAAAAATAGTAAAAGTGTTTCACCATTAATTTTAATGTTATTTTTCTTAATCACCAACTAAATAAATTATAAAAATTATCTCATTAATTTCATAATTATAATTACGAATAGTCCAAAATATCCATTTAAAATCTATCGAAAGAGTCTTTTATGCAATAAAAAGCTCTAGTACTCAAAACGATCAAATGGATCGTTACAAATTCATACATGTATCATTTTTTTATGAACAAAATGAAGGCTTGTTTCAATCAATAGTTATGATATTCATGTCTCTTCTTTACGAATCGTATACCACCTTTGAGCTTGACTCCTCATTTTGAGGAAAGTGCTTTGTACCAAAAAATTTCTGTACCCAAAAACTTGATCTCAAAATCTTTAATAAAAAAAACAACCTCATCCAGCTGTATTATTTGATGAGAATACCAATATAGTTTAATTTGTTGACTTTTTTCTACAATATCACCATTCATATAAATTATTAACAATATCTTTACAACATATTGACTTTTCCTATTTTTCTTTGTATCTATTAAATAAATAGGAGACTGAACGAATATGATTACTTCTTGATGTTTTAAGCGTGCACGCAGACTGTTGTAAGTTCTAGTCCAATAATATGAAAATATAATTATAATTATTTAAAATTTATTAAATATAAATTTATAAAATAATTTAGATTATATTAAATTCAAAATATATTATTTCAAATAAATATTGCAAATTAATTTAAGAATAACTTAAACTATAATTTTAAAGTTATTAAATTGGAATAACTATAAATATGATATTTAATAATTATAGTTTATGTCATAATCTAGGTGTATTTAAAGTATCTTGTTTTTTAATATATTGATTACATGAACATGATTCTTAACTTGGTGTCAGCTAACAATTATGACATTTAACTCTTGGTGTGCATAAGTAGACACTTAAACTTGTATAAAATTGAATAAATAGACACATTCATCCTACATGACACCCTAGGTGGCAATTTGTGTCCAACATGGCGTTCTACATGTAGTATGCCATGTAGGATACGTGTGTCTACTTGTTAAATTTTATATAAGTTTAAGTGTTTATTTGTGCACACTCAAAGTTGGCATAGTTATCCACTTAAGCAAAATTAAGCTAGGGTATTATGCCTTTTAATTGTGGTGCACTAAAAATAAGGTGATTTCCGTTATTGTAACGGTTTGTCTTTTAATTAGCTCTCAAATATCGTCATGTTGATTTAAAAATGAGTGGTACTCCTTAATGATAAGATCAATACTGAAAAGAAATAATAATTCATATATAGAACGTGTTGTTAACAAATTATAACAAGAACAAATCAAAACACAATTACTACTAAACATCACACATCTCATCATTAATAATTAGAGGGGAAAAAAATTGGTGATGTAAACTAAAAAAGTGAAATAATCGAGAAATTGTATTTTCCTAATAAGCAAATTAATGATTAATCCTTAAAATGCTAACAACATTATATCACTAAACTCATAAGAGATGCAACAGCAACAAATCCTCCAAATTTGGATGTCACACTAGCTGTGTTTGCTGCTGGTGGACTTGCAGTGTTGTTACTGGAACTCGAATCTGAAAAAAAAAAAAACGACGTTATATATGTCAGATATATAATAAGAGTCCGTGTGACTTAACTGATTGAATAGAAATGTTGAAACTATTAATGTGTTAGGTTAACAATACACCTGATTAAATGACCTTAAAGCTTACACTAATATATACATACAAATGTAGAAGAAGTGTCAAAGCTAAGATGAATGTCGAAATGATAAATTAATAAAATTATTGATCATACGAAGCGTGATATAAGTAATTGAAATGTCATAAGTTGTTAAGATATTTACCGTTAGTATCTGAAGAAGTAGCGGGAGATGGAGCTGAAGCTTCACCATGGGCTATATTTATGCACATAAAAAGAAATACTCAGGTTAGTTACAAGAAAATTAATTATTAGACTAATTATCAGATGCTAAAAGAATATTTACTAATAAGCTTTTTAAAAATTTCAAATCTGTAACTTCAAAAATAAGATATATTATCTCACAGGCATATATTAGCAACAACAAAATCTATTTGATTAAAAAAAATGGATCTTCTCTAATTGAGAAGGGGCAATCCGTCTCCCATGTAGAAAACCACTCACCCAACCTACTCAGTCAATTCTTGAAGAGTGGTAGTAATAACATGAGATCATCAATACCTTTTCTAAGCATATATACATAGTTCCATGGATTCAATTGAATGTACCTTTTTTGCAAAGGGAAAGATCAGGTTTAGCACCACAAGCTTTTGCAAAATTTAAAGCTTCATCTTGAGTTACATTCATACTTTTCATGACATCAGAATTACCAAATACAGTGCAAAGGCATTGTGCATCATTTGTAATCATTTCTTTCAATGGCATACAGCATGTTGCTGGTGGATTTTTCATATGTGCTGCCAATGCTGGTTGACATGGCATTAGTTTTTGCACGCATGGCATCGCAGAAACACTACCACTACCAACACCACTAGCTAAAAACGCAACGATCGTATTTTTATCCAGATGAATTCCATGAGAAAAACCCATCAAAAAACATGTCAAAATCACAACAACACATGATGATTTGGGATATGCCATGGGTTAATTCTCTTGGAATATGAATATATGATATGAGGTTATTGGAAATGTGCATATATATAGGAGGAATGTTAAAATG
>JAJOOO010007410.1:0-20662 GCA_029582685.1 Solanum piurae
CATGTCATTGGGTTTAGTTGGGTGAAGTCTGAGTAGCTTGTATTTGTTCCAAATGACGTAACATAATAGAGCGGGTAACACAGTTCTTAAGGGCAAATGTCGTCAAATGGCCAACTTTGGCAAAACCGGGAGAAGTCTGAGTATCCCAGGGTAATAGGTGCTATGGGTCTAGTCTTAATTTAACTAGTGCATGTTTTGATTTTATTTTCAGGGGTTGCGGGGTTGAATTCGAGAAGTTGGGTTGAAAGTAAGCACGTGGGGTCATTTGGCGAGCTGGGTCGAGATCGCCAAACCACTCGGAGGTTTGCCGAAGTTCCCCATCTCGCCGTTAATTTCATGCTTTAATTGATGTTGGGCTTTGTAACTTTCGGCGAGAGGCCTGCGGTTGCCAAAGGCACTTGGTGACTCGCCGAAAGATTTCTTGATCGCCTTTTGTCTGCACCTGAACCCTTTTTGCACTGTAACTTTCGGCGAGCTGAACCTTGCTCGCCAAATGTTGTCGGCGATTCACCGAAAGTCACAAAAGTCCTTTCCCATCGCTGACTTTCCGTAACATTTGACCCAATCCTTTTGGCGAGCCCGATCCAGTTCGCCAAAGAGATTCGGTGACTCGCCGACTGGTTCGGCGAGTCTTTCTGCAACTGTGTTTCTATGAATTTGATTAAGTTATTTTTAAATTTTTCTTGATGTTTTGCAGGTATGCTGAGGACACACATAGACATGCCACCCGATAAAAGAACATGGGGTATCACAATCAAGAAAAGGAAGGCAAGAACCTCCACCAGGTGAAAAAGGAAAAGGCAAGAGACCCAGGTCTGATAGGGCTACTACTGGCTCCCAGGCTGCTCTATCTGAGCCTGATGATGACCAGCCTCTACAGTCCCGGCGGTTTGAGCTTCGATCTAGATCTCACCCCAAATCTACCAGAGTCCCTCCTGCTTCCACACCAACAGAATCGGTGCCAACTCTGGAACCTCATGTGGCTCCTGTGCCACCAGTTGTTCCTCCACCTAGACTTCTCAACAGGTTGAAAGGAGATGGTTTGCGAACCATCCTCGAGGAGAAGCTGCTCTCTACAGAGGGTCTGGAGGGCAAGTATTCTAGTGTAGCGGAGTTATTACAGTGGCACCAGTTCCAGATTTTCACCAGGCCCCGAGGTCTGTATATTTCTGCATGGATCCGTGAGTTCTACACAGCATATGGTGAACTAGTGTCGAAGAGTAAAAAGAAGGCCAGCGAGTTCAGACCAATTAAATCGGTCACTGTTCGAGGTGTAGAAGTGAGCTGCAGTGAGGAGTACATTAATAATGTGTTAGATAGGCCTCCAGGGACTGCACTCTCATACGAAGGTTTACCTACGACACAAACTCTGGAGGATCTAAATGGTTGGCTTGCCTTCTTATTTCTGATACCACTCCTAGATTGATTGAGGTGGGAGTCGAGATCAAAAAGAAGGATTTCAATGTAGCTGTCCGTTATTGGTTCGGATTCATCAGTAGTTCACTTATGCCTTCACAAAACAAATCTATCCTCCAACATGCAAAGGTAGCCTGCTTGGGGTCTCTATTATTGAAGAGGTGGCTCAACTTAGTCCTTATCATAGAGCAGGAGATGGCCATCAGATCCAAGCAGAGGCAGACTTCTTTGCCCTTCCCAGTACTGATAATAGAGCTTTGTCGGTGTGCTTGAGTGCCCCAGGATGCTGCTAGAGATCTTGATATTACCCTGTCCTCCTCCACTGACATCCAGAGCATTGAGGCCGAGTATACTAGAGAGGAGGCTGACAGGAGGAGGGCAACTCCAGTGGATACATCCCCGGATGTGAACGTTTATTCGATACCTACAGAGGCGTCTTTGCCTACTCTGACCTTCGGGTCTTCAGGTACTTCTGCCCCTCATTCCTCATCTTCACAGGGACCAGGCACCTCTACGTCCTCCCAGCACACCCAGTTTACTCAGGCGATGATCCTGAAGATAGGGCATCTGGCCCATTCAGCTAACATGAGGGCGACTCGGTTAGAGAAATTTGTCCCCTTGATGATTGAGGCTGCTATTCTAGCTATACTGACCCTCCCCCCCTTCGGGCTTCTATTGATGATTTAGCTACTAGAGTCACAGCTTGTGAGAGTAGGTAGGAGGAGACCTCCAATGTTACGGATTTGAAAGTCGAGGTAGCTGACTTGAGGAAGGACGTCAACTACCTAAAGTCTACTAACTTTAGTTCATTGCTGGAGGCAGCAGATGACAGAGACGCTCCTGAAACTACAGCGATTCCTCCAATTACAATTGGAGATGTACGCAGGGATGAGGTAGCAGTTGATGAGTTGGATGCTGAGACCGATGAGGAGCAGATAGGGATACGAGAGGAGAGCATATAAAGAGATTTGCCGGATCTTGAGAAGATGATCATGCAGTCAGTGATCTAGACATCACTGACCGAGACTTCTATGGAAGCTCCTAGTGTGTCTGATATTGTTGTTCCTTTTGAGGTGTCCCTGGGTATTGAGGCCCGAGACCAGACTAATGCACCGAGCACCGATGCCCAGACAGATGGAGCGACCGTGTAGACAGTATCCCCTATTTACCTCCCTCTCTATCTTTATTTCTTTTGATTTTTGGATATTTTTAGCTTGTTTTCATTTAAAGACAAATACTTTTATTTGTGGTGGGGTGAGGCTCACCTTTTGTGTGACATTCGTAATTCTTGTTGTGTTCATATTTGGGCTTTGAGCCAAAAATTGTATTTTTACACTGCTTTTGTGGATACTTGAGCTTGTGGCTCCTTGCTTTTAATTGTAAATGATTTTTTACCCTTCCAAAAAAATTTGCCACCACTTTTATGTGTTGAATGTGGCTGTTCTCTTGCAAATTTGAGTACCGGTTTTGATCAATACCGATGACTCGGATAGTGCTCATAATCGAACAAAGATAAATGCGCGGCTATGACGAGGCCAATTGAAGTTGCATAGACAATATGTGAACTCTTTACATCTCGTTGTGACTAGCCAAGTATCGAATTGAGTCTCTTGTGATGAACATTGCACACTAGCAAAAGTGTGAAGTTTTGTTTGACATTGGTGTCAATGCCTTGTGTGATGAGCTTAACGTGAACCATGTGTGACGACACCTAGAATTTTCCCCGTTGGTCCGGTTGACTAAGTGATGTAATTTATTGAGATGATCTGAGGAAACTTAAAAGAGTGTGAACCAATTTGACATTATACCTCTTTTGTGGCTTACCTTGTGAGTGTGTGAACCTCTTTTGACCACCCTTTGAGCCTTAACCTTTTCTTGGAAGAAACTTGATAACATTGCTACCTTTTGTTGACCCATTACCCATAATCCTCATGATCTGTGGTTTGTTTGAATAGCCAACTTAGGCAAAAAGCCTAAGTTAGAGGTGTGGTGAAAAGAGAAGGCAAATCAAGAAAATGCAAAGAAGTCCTTTTTGCCCATGTATTAAGAAAAAATGAAACCCCTCCATATAAAAAAAAGAAGAAAAGATTGAAAAAGAAAAACAAAAGTTGTGGAATAAGGTTGTCAAATACAAAGAAAATGGGGTTTCCTATGACCCATGGAAGATGAATAAGAGGTGACTTTTGAGCTTGAATGAAAATGATAAAGAGAAGGAAAGAAGGTGTTGTTCACATCACATTTCATGAGGATTTCAGCCTATAAGCCTAAATGACCATACCATTACACTCGGACCCATTACAAGCCTTGAAAAGACCTTTTTTATCTTGAATGAGCTGAAGCAAAAGTCGATTGGAAAATTAGGGCAAACCTATGGGTGAAATTAGGCATTGTTTTTATCTTTGTGAGTGTGAGTGTTGATCTTGATTCCGGAACTGTAAATAATTGAACCATTGAGTGAATATGGAATCATTCATTTTGTAAGGGAATTTGAATACCTTTGTTGAACTTAAACTTGCATTTGAAGCAAGTATAGTGAGCTTGACATTCTTTGGTAATGGGAGTCACAACTTGAATCTTTGACTGCAGAATTGATCCTTGCACGAGTAGGTTGAGTCTTTTGGTGTGCATTCATGATAAAGTCTTGTGTAGCACTATTTGAGACATCCTTTTTGAACTATTGAACTTGAGTTTTACTTGAGGACAAGCAAAAGTTTAAGTTGGAGGTGTTGATGAGTCAACGATTTGGACTCTTTTAGGGCTTTATTTTGATAGATTTAGTGTCCTCAAATGCATATTTTGTCTCAATAACTGATGAAAATCCTTGAGTTTCAGGTATTTGGGGTTAGAGACAAAGCATGGACACTATTGGGCAGAAAGGAACAAGGCAGCTGAAAAGAACGAAGAAAAGACAGCCTGAGGATCGCCTAAACCATTAGGCGAGTCGCCAAATGGTTATGGTTTCACCTAATGTTCCAGTGTGCCAAGCTCTAAAGGAGAAAATCGAGTCGGTGAGATAAAGGAGGAGTCGGCGAGTCACCGAACAATTCCGCGATGCAGTACCCCATCGCCCAACATTATAGAACTTGAATTTGCTGAAGGCCAATGCAGAAAGGCGATGAACCAGACCAAAGGGTGGATCGGTGATCCCGACTAATTGCGCCGAGTGGTCCTTCGCAGCACACTTTTTGAAAACTATAAATACTTGTTTGAATTTTTAGTTTAGCATGCAATAAGTATCAAATTTTAGAATATCAAACATTATTTTCAGTTTTTAGAACTTAGAGTTTTTGAGACTTTGTTCCTTAGCTTTGAAGATTTGAAGATTTCCATTTCTAACCAATTGGAAGTGGGTATTGAAGATTCTTCATCTTAGATGTGTGTAAAGACAATATCTATCATACCCATTTGATGGAAATACTTTCTGGTATCGATTTTTATCTCTTTACTATGTCTAGCTAAAACCCCAATTCTTGGAGTGTGAATATGTGAATATGGGTTGAATTTACTGTTGGGTATTGCTAATAGATAGTTAATTTGTTGTTTAAAGGTGATTTCATTTAATAGTTGTGTTTGAATTTAATGGGGTTATAGTTGCAATACAATTTTATCTTTGTATTTTTGACTTGCTCGAGAGAGAGGTTTTAACACCAAAACTACTGAATCAATAGTCTGTGGTTATTGGGTTGTCATGAGTTCAACTCGAGAGAGTAAATCCCAAACCCTCTCCCACACATTCAGCTCGAGAGAGTGAATGGACTAAGGAGAAGGTTGTGCTTCATTGCTGCTTATTGGTGTTCGAGAGAAACTGATTTGATTCGGGGTAAATTGTTCAAGAGAAAATTTACCCTCACTAAAGTCTAACTTAGTTACCAATTTACAGCGATTTACTATCAATAGCATTTACCCGGTTGTTTATTTTAGCCCATATTCTTATCACATCCCAAGAATATCTTCTCGATATTCATATTTCTATATTATTTGCTACTTCTAGTTGATAATTGACTACAAAACCCCCTTTGATAATTGACACTTGTGTCACCCTTTAATTGATATGTTTTTCTTCGTATAAGTCTTTAGCTATAATTGACTTAAGCGAAGTTTTTTATTTTCTCTTAATTTTCGATTACAAACCGCTCCCTTGGGACTCAACCCCAACTCACTAGTTGGGTTATATTACTATTAAACGATCGTAGACGCTTAGTATTGGATGAAGCGCCCAGATACATCAAATTATTTGGCGTGGTCAACTAATACCGCTGAAAGGGTCGCGAACTGAAATGTTTTAAAAGGCCAAACGATTTAAAATTTCAAAATCTTTAATATTCCCTCATTTTTAGACTCGTACATTCTCACCCACACTTTAGATCTTCAATATTTTCCATTTTTAGTCATTTTTTTGTTCTTGAGCTCATGCTCGGATTTGGATTACATTGCCGCCTAGCATATAAAATTCTCCATTCGGCATTAAGGTTGGTTTTTTGAACCCCGAACTCTTGATTAGTGGTTGAACTCTAATGCATTTTGTAAATTTGTGTTGATGTGTGTTTGGCCTGTGTTTGAATTGTATCTAATGTGTTGGATTGCATGTTTTTGTATTTCGAAAGGTTGCCTAATTGTTTAAAATGATGATTTCCCAAGTTTTGTGTGTTAAAACTGATCGTAAATTGTTGGCTTGCGGTTATTTTAAGTTGTTTCTAGTGGAGTGAAGTCCGAGTAACCCCCAATTGCTCTAAATGACATACTTTGCCCAATGATGGAGCGTTTGACGTCATTCTTAAGGGGAAAAATCATCAAATAGCCAATTTTGGCCAAACTGAGGGAAGTCTGAGTACCCCGGAGGCATGGGTCGATTGGGTCTAGTCCTAATTGCATATTGTGTGTGTTTGATTTTGATTTTTGGGGGTTGCGGGCTTGAATTTGGGGAACGGGGTTAAAATTTGGCACGTTGGGCAGTTTGTCGAGCTGGGTCGAGCTCGCCAAACGGTTCGGCGGTTCGCCAACGTCCCCCTTTGATCACCTTTAATTCTTGAATTGGATAATTAGAGTATAAATTTCGGTGAGATGCCTGAGCTCGCCGAGTTCACTCGGCGACTCACCGAAAGATACCTCGATCGCCTTTTCTGCGCCCCTAACTTCTAAAACATGCTGTAATTTTTGGCGGGCTAGTATGAGCTCACCAAGTAGTGTCGGCGATTTGCCGAAGGGCCCGGAGTATCGCTGACTTGCCTGATTTCTGGAAATTTTTCAGGCTGATCCTTTTGGTGAGCCCGATTTGGCTCACCAAAGTGATTCGAAGACTCGTCGACTGGTTCAGCGAGTCTTTCTATAACATGAATTCTGCAATTTTCTTGGGTATTCTCTAACTCTTTTTGATGTGTTTTGCAGATATGGCTAGGACCAACTGGATGAAAGTAGAATAACGCCCCGCAAACGAGCACGGGGAATCGTAATCAATGAAGAAGAAGTTGTTTCTTCTAAAAAGGGCAAGAAAGCACCCCCAAAGGGAGGCAAGGGCAAGGGCAAAGCGCCCATAGCTGAGACACCGGAGCACAACTCCGACAGTGATGGGGATTCTTTTCATTCTTAGGCCTCTTTCTCCGAGCCTCAAGATGACCAACCACTTCAGACCCGGCGATCAGAAATTCATGCAAGGGTTCGTCAAGATCTGTCTGGGATCCCAGAGTCTACCCCGCCTGCTGCTGATATAGTGCCAACTCCGGCACAGACGGTGGTTCTAGCACCACCAATCCAGGGTCCTCCTCCCCGATTGCTCAACCAACTTAAGGCCGAGGGATTGAGGACCATTCTGGAGGAGAAGAGGTTGCCCACGGATGGTGTGGTGGACAGGTACCCTTTGGTGTGGGACACACTCCAGTTCCTCAGGTTCAATATATTCACCAGGCCATGTGGCCCTTATATTACCACCTGGGTTAGAGAGTTCTAGACCGCATATGGTGAGTTAGTACCCCAGGGGAAGTAGAAGCCCAGTGCCTTCAGGCCAGTGGAGTCTGGGATGGTTCGGTGAAAGACAGTGGGATGCAGCATCGATCATATTAATGTTGCACTTGACGGGGTCACCGGTTTTGAGCATGACTATCTGAGCATGAACACATCGCAGACTCTAGAATACCTCAAGGGATGGCTAGCTCCCCTCATTTCTGACACCACCCAGAGGTGGATAGAGACTAGAGTCCCTATTGAGAAGAAGGACTTGAGCATAGCATCTCGGTATTGGTTCTGGTTCATCAGTAGCTCGATCATGCCATCACAGAATGAGTCTATTCTCCGCCACTTAAAGGTGGCATATCTTGGGTCTATCCTCTCCAAGAAGAGGTTGAATCTGGGGTTAATTATTGAGTATGAGATGGCCATGAGGGCCAAAAAGTGCCAAACATCTCTTCCTTTCCCAGTGGTGATTACAGAGTTATGTCGGTGGGTTGAAATTCCTCTTGACGAGAAGAGGGACATTGAGGTCACACCCACTTCCTCCATCGACATCCGGCGCATAAAGGCCGAGAACACTCGGGATTAGGCGTATAGGAGGAGAGCAGCTCCGATGGATGCATCCCTGGAGGTTGATGTTGATACTATACCTGCAGAGGCATCTTTACCTACTCCGGGCTTCAGTTACATCTACTTCCACTCCTTCCCAGGCCCCGAGTTTCTCCACTGCTTCCCAACATCCTAGGATCACTCAGGCCATGCTCCTTAAGATGGGGCACCTAGCCCATTCTATCGATGTACGAGCTTCCTGAGTAGAGGCTGAGGTACCCAAGATGATTGAGAAAGCCATTTTAGATACTTTGACACCCCTTCGTACATCTATTGATGCTCTCACGGTGAGAGTAAAGACTTGTGAGAGAGGACATAGGGTTACTACTGAGGTTACGGCTTTGAAAGTCGAGGTTTCTGAGTTGAGAAAAGATGTGGACCATCTGAAGTCCACAGACTTCACTTCACTATTTGAGGCAGTTGAGGCTCCTAGTGTTCTAGGTGTAGCTGTCCGGCTAGTTTTGATATGCCTCTGGCCACCATCGGAGATGAGACTATAGAGGATGTGGTTGTTGCTGAGTTAGAGACAGAGACAGATGAGGAGAAGCTTGATGCTAAGGAGGTGACCATCTATGAGCACCTGCCTGATTTAGAGGAGACGATAGTACAGTTAGTCATTCAGACATCAGTGACAAAGACGTCCATGGCAGGCTCTAGTGGAGCTGATGTTGTTGTTACCCCGGGCACTGATGCCCAAGACCAGAGTGTGACACCAGGCATTGATGCCCCAACAGACAGAGCGACTGAGTAGAAAGTACTATTTTTATCTCCCTCTCTATTGTTTTTATTGACTTTGGTTGTTTTTAGTTGCATTTGAGAACAACTGCTTTTTTTTATGGATGGGGTGAGGTATTTCCATGCCTACCTCTTGTGATTACATTTTGTGTATATAAATTGGGTTTTATATTTTAATTGTGTTTTGATTCTATCTTGTAGATATTTGAGCTTGTGGCTCCTTGTTGTGAATGGAGATGGTTTTTGACCCATTTTGAAAAACAATTACCACCTCTTTTGTGTGTGATTGTGGTTGTTCTTGTGCAAATTTGAGTATCGGTTATGATCAATACCGATGACTTGAATAGTGCTCTTAATTGAACGAAATGAATGTGTGGCTACGATGAGGCCAAATGAAGTTGAATAGACAATGTGTGACATTTTTGCATCTCGTTGTGACTAGCCGATTATCGAATGAAGTCTCTTTTGATGAACATTGCACACTAGCTAGAAAGTGTGGAGTTTCATTTGATATTAGTACCAATGTCTTGTGTGATGATCTTACCTTGAACATTGTGTGTGATGACACCTAGAATTTGCCCCGTTGGTCATGTTGAATAAGTGAGGTAAGCTCTTTAAATGATCTTAGGCAATAACTTTGATGAGTGAAACAAATTGACATGATACCTCTTTTGTGACCAATCTTGTGAGATGGTGTGAACTTTGCTTGAACCCCTTCGAGCCTTATCCTTTTCTTAGAAGAAACTTGAACAATTGTGACCCCTCTTTATCCATTCACCCATAACTCTCATGAAGTGTGGTTTGTTTGAATAGCCAACTTAGGCCAAAAGCCTAAGTTGGGGTGTGGTGAAAAGAGAAGGTAAATCAATAAGTGTGAAAAATTCCCCTTTGATAAATGGTCTTGAAAAAGATGGAACCCCTCCATGTAAAAAAAAAGGAAGAAAGCAAAAGAAAAAGAATGAAAAAGTTGTGAAATAAAGTAGTGAAAGTTGCAAAAGAAATGGGGTATCCGATAGTCCATTTGAAATTGAATAATGGGGTGAATTATGAGCATGATCAAATGTTGAAGAAAAGGAAGAAAGTAATGTTCAAACCATATTTCATGAGGGTAGCAGCCACTGAGCCTAAGTGACCATACATTTACACTCATCCCTATTACAAGCCTTGAAAAGACCTTTGTGATCTTGAGTGAGCTTAAGTGAATGGTGATTGGAAAATAAGGGCAAACCTATGGGTGAAGTCATGCATGTGTTCATCTTTGTGAGTGTGAGAGTCGTATGTGATTCTGGAACTATAAATTGTTGAAGAACTTTGTGTGAATAGGGAATCATCTTTGTTGTGAGGGTATTTGAGTACCTTTGTTGAGCTTGAACTTGCATTTGAAGCAAGTATTGTGAACTTGAGCATATTTGGTAATGGTGAGTCACAATTTTAATCTTTGAGTGCATTGATCATTGCATGAGTAAGTAGAGTCTTGTTGTGTGCATTCATGTTGGGTCTTTTGTAGCACTGTTTGAGACATCCTTTTTAAACTGCTGAACTTGTGTTTTACTTGAGGACAAGTAAACGTTTAAGTTTGGGGTGTTGATGAGTCTGAGATTTGGACTCATTTAGGGCTTTAATTAGATAGATTTAGTGTCCTCAAATGCTTAATTTGTGCCATAAACTAATGTTTAATCCTTGATTTTCAGGTATACGGATTGAGGAACAAAGCAAGGACACTACCATGCAAAAAGGAACAAAACAAACTGAAGAATTGAAGAAAGGCAAGCCTGGTGATCGCCAAGAGCATTTGGCGAATCGCCGAATGGCTATCTCTACCACCTAAAGTTCCAGTGTGCCAGCCCAGAGGGAAGAAACCAAATCGGTGACAAAAAAGGAGCAGACGGTGCATCGCCGAGCAGTTCTGTGAAGCAGTGATAGATCGCCCAAAGTTACAAAACCCAAGGATGTTGAATGCCAAGGCGAAAAGGCGATGGAAGAGATCAAAGGGCGGCTCACTAAGTGGTTCAGCGAAATCGACTTACTTCACCAAATGGCCATTCGTAGCATATTTTTGGCGAGTATAAATTATATTTTGAACATTTAGTTTAGTATCTTTTATCAATCTTTGAGTATCTATTTTTATTTTGGAACGCTTAGAACTCTTTTCTCTATAGTTTTTCATAGCTTTGAAGAATTTGAGAAATTCAATTTGGAGAATTTGGAAGTGGGTTACAAAGATTCGACAACTTGAAGCATTGTAAAGACTAAATTACTCTTACCCAGTTGATGGATAATCGATTCGTTAATGGTTTTTACCTTTTTATGATGTTAGACAAAAACTCCAATTCTTGGGGTGTGATCATGTGATTATGGGTTGAATTAGTTTATGGGTATTTTTAATTACTAGTTTAAATGCTAGTTAAAAGTGAGTTTAATCATTAATCATGGTTTAATTTAAGAATTGTAGTTGCAAATGAAATTCAATATTTTTGTGCTTGGCTTGCTCGAGAGAGAGGTTTTAAAACTATGATTATTTATTAATGGTTTGTTGGTATTGGGTTGATCTGGGTTTAGCTCGAGAGAGTGAATCCTAAACCCAATCCCACACATTTATCTAGAAAGAGTGAATGGATTAAGGTGTGGGTTGTTCTTCATTGTCATGCTTGTTTATGTTCGAAAGAAATCACCTGATTCGGGGTAATTGTTCGAGAGAAAACTATATCCCTTATAGTCTAGCATACTCACTGATATCTAGCTATTTACTAGTAGTTGCAATTACCCATATTCCTATATTTTCCTTTAATCAATCACATCCCAAGAATCTTTCTCCCGATTGTTAGTTTGAAGTTTCCTGACTGTTTGTAGTTGAAAACTAAAACCAAAAAACCTCATCTGACATTCGTGTTACCCCTTTACTTGATTATGTCTTTTTCAATAATTTCTATTACTATGGCTATTAAGACCACGTTTATACTTCCTAATTGAATTTAAAACACGTACCACTCCCTATGGGATTCGACCCCAACTCATTTAGCTAGGTCTTATACTAATTTACAATCGTTGAACACCTAGAATTGGATGAGGTGTGCTTGAATACGTTAAATCATATTCCGTGCATTATCTCTACAAGGAGGCATGATCTGAAACGTATAACGACTGATTATAAAGGAGAAGTTGGATAGTACCCACGCACGATAATAATAGCAAGGAAAGTGAAGTTTTTCTTAAAATACTTTGTAGCCTGCCCCTCATAGGTCTGGCGCGCTTCACACTCATGAAATGGACTCTACTTAGTGCGGCTTTCATACATCCTAGGACTCTTGAACCTAATGCTCTGATACTAAGTTTGTCACACCCCGAGGCTACCCTCTTGACGTAACACGGGACCTAGGATCATGAGTGACCCCAAGGTAACCCTGTGTCTGGCATATACCAAGCATACTGAGAATAACTAAAGTCAGACATGTACTATGCGGAAGCTAAAAAATGGATAACTGAAAGTGGGGAAAAACCCAACTAGTATGAATATGTAAAACATAATGAAAGTCTAGTGATGACTGAAACACCACTAAACAACTCAAACTGCAACTACTACTATGTCTGAAAAGCCTCTAACTGAGTTGAGTTGCTGGGACATGCCCCCCGGCTAACTCTAACAAAACTGAAAATTGAATATAAAGACTAAAATGAAAAGCATGTCTATTGTCCTCAAAGTATGAGGACTCACCACTGAAGCTGTTGAATGTGGACTAAGAATCGATCTAAGCGCGATTTGGATGCTGAGTACCTAAACCTACATCATGAAAGGATGTAGCGCAAAGTATGCGTCAGTACTTGGAATGTACTGAGCATGCAGGATATAGATACAAAGCTGAACAAAGCATAACTCAGCAATCAAATAAACTGAGCAAGAATGTAAATGCTGAAACATAACTGAAGACCTAAGATGACTGTAATAACCAAGTACTAATCATGAACATGACATGCTAATCTGAGTGCTGAAGTATATACTGAAAACCTGGTCAAATGCACTAGGAGTTTGACTGTGGGAGCTACTATTAATCGACATAAACCATGTGAGGTAAACATGGATTACGAGGTATATGCCCCATCGAGCGGACCCAATATACATTGTTAGGGGTATAAAGGTATGACAGGCGTGATCACCAAATTTGATGCCCAACAGAGGGGACTTATACTCCTACGGGGGCACGTAGTTCTGGGACTATAAGGGTATGTTGAAATCTAGTCCAACTCAGTGCTAAATCTACTCCCAACTGAATATGTATATGACACAATGTAACTGAAATACTGAATAGCTCAAAATACTAACATCCAATCTGAGAATGAAACATTTATATACTAATAATGTAGCATTCAAAATCTGGAGCATGATTATCTGTTTAATTGACCTACCAAGTATAATTCGTGAACAAAGAGAATTTATACAAACTAGGGTTTTGAGTTTCATACAAGGAATTATGCTACGTTTCCAAGAAAACATGATATTTAGACTGTGGATTCTATAGCAACTGAAATCACAATAAATTTCTAAGATAGTACCAACCCTAGGTCTAAACAAGCTATGTAGAATGAAGGAACTAATTGAATTATAGTGACCTAAGGGATGAAAGGAACCCACTAGTGAAACCCCACATACCTAGTGCGAAATCTACGGAGAAATCCTTTGATTTTAGGGCTAAAACTTGAAGAAAACCTTCTGATTGCTCTTGGGAAACTGGTGCCTCTTTCTTCTCGTTTTGCTCTATTTTTTGGTGAATGAGGGTTCTGGGTACTATTTGACTAGGATATTAGGATTAAACTGAGGAAAACAGCGTAGTTTAGGCATTAAACGACGTAACTTAAATGCCCAATTCATAGGGGAAAAGACCAAAATGACCCTGACTTAAAAGCTAACGAGGGCCGACCACGAGGCCACTAACTGACCATCAAAGGGACCACGGCCCGTCAAGTGGGTCGTAGTTCTTTGCCAGTTCTTACTGGTTCTTGGACCTCCCATCCACGGTCCACTTCACCGACTGTGTGAAGGACCACGGGTCGTGAAGGCCATCGTAATTCTTCACTTGGGGCTGGGGTCTGCTGCGTCAGATCGAAGGACTGCCCTACGGCCCGTGTAGGGATCCATGACCCGTGAAGGGGTCCATCGTCTACCACTGATGGTTGGGTCTCAACCACGAGCAGGTCGACGGCCCGTGTGGGGATTCATGAACCGTGAAGGGGTCCGTCGTCTATCACTGATGGCTGGGTCTCAACCACGAGCAGGTCGACGGACCATGCCACAGTTCGTTAGTGGAACCACGGCTCGTCAAGGTTGTTGTGGTTCATCACTTGAGCACTGGTGGCTCTGCTTCACTACCACGGCCCACCCTAAAGCCTGTGTTAAAACCCACGGCCCTTGGAGGGGCTCGTGGTCCTCCAAATTTTTTTGGTTCAACTTGTTTTCTGCTGAAGTGTTTAAGGTAGGTTCTGAGGTGTTATAGATAACTACTTTTCTATTTTAACAAATCAATCAATATTTAAAGATTTACAAATCTCAAAATCTTACCGCTCAAGGGAAAAAAAATTGGATAATCAATTGATAGTTGGGAAAACAGAGACGAGTGTAAAAATAATTATCAAAGAGAAAAAATGAAATCAAACTTTACAAAAACAAATATAATTCATTTAGATCGATTAAGAGATATTAAAATTTCAAAAATTAAAATTGTCTAATATAAGTAATTATGTTCTATTCATAATTAAATATTATAGAAATAGTTTTAAATAATCACAAAACATAGTTATATTTTAAAGAAGATATATTTTGATACACATATTCATAAATTGTAGACACAATTATTTTACATGTGTATATATTATGTTTATATTATCAATACCTATCGTAACAGTATATAAACATTGTATATATTATATCAACATATATAACATTGATATTGTGAGCGCGCATATACAATGTATGCTATGTTTTGAAAAATAAATATTGATACGTTTTGAAAAAATATTGGCTAGCGTTTTAATAAATAAAGCATATTAATTCTCGCTACTTATCCAATTTTCATACACTTAAATGGATGATAATTTGAATTATTGGGATTCAAATTTATTAAGTATAAAATAAATGAAATCTTAAGTTTTCAAATATTTAAACACTAGAAACGAGAAAAGAAATAGATGGAGGAAAACGACTGAAAAAGACAAATAAATCTAAAATCCGAACTTTGAAAAGTATAGCAAGGAGATTAAGTCATCAATCTCATAAAAGGTTTTAACAACTTCTCGCGACTTGATCTCCTTTTCAATGGAATAGGTCAACTTAGGGATGGCAATGGGGTGGGGCAAATGCGGTTAATTAAAGTTTCAAGCATACCTCATCCAATTCTTGGTGCAAACGATCGTTAACTAGTATAAAACCCAATAAACAGTTGGGGTCGAACCCACAGGGAGCGGTATGTGTTCAAACTCAAGTATGACGTTCAAACGTGATATAATTAGTTATAGGAATAGAAATTATCAAAAAAAAACATGTAAACAAGTCTAAAGGGATGACAAAAATGTCAGATGGGGGGTTTTCGTTTGGAATTATCAGCTACAACACAATCAAACACTAAAGAAATAACAATATAGAGAGGAATTCTCGGGATGTGATCGATTATAGGAAAATTTCACTATATGGGTAATTGAAACTACTAATAAATAGCTAAATATCAGTGGGTAGGCTAGGATATAAGTGAAATAGCTTTCTCTCGAACAACTATCTCAAATCAAGTGATTTCTTTAGAACATCAACAAGCTTAGGAAATAAGAACAGCCCACACCTTAATTCATCTACTCTCTCCAGCTAGATAGGTAGAATCGAGGTTAGGATTTACTCTTTCGAGCTAAACCCATATCACCCCAATAACTACAATCATCAATTGAAAGCTTTGATTCTAAAACCTCTTTTTCAAGAAAGCCCAAAATTCTAATTTCGAATTGCATTTGCAACTACTATTCTTAGATTATAACACAACTATCAATTAAACCCCACTTCAATATAGCATTTAAATCAGTAATAAACAATGTCCATAAGCTAATTCAACCCATAATCACATGATCACACCCCAAGAATTGGAGTTTTAGCTAAACATCATAAAAAGATAAAAACAATTACCAACTCGATTAGCCATCAGCTGGGTAATAGTCTTCAACCCTTTACAATGTTTTTTTAAGGTTAAAGACAAAGACCCACTTGCAAATCTTCAAGTTTGAGCCTCCAAAAGCTTCAAAGTCTACAATCAAACTCTAAAACTCAAAGAAACCTCTAACTCTAGAATGGGTACTGTAATATATGGATGAGAACTCAAGAGAACTTCTTTTAAAAATCAATTTATAGTTTCCCAAAATTTATCCTAAAAGTCTAATGGGCGAGATAAATCGGGCCTCACCGAGTCATTCAGCGATCCACCCTTTGATCCCTTCCATCACCATTTAGCATTGATCTTCATCCTCCCAAGTTTGGTAACTTTGGGCGATCCAACTTGATGTAGCGGAGTGGATCGGCAAGTCGCCGATTGGCCAATTCTGTCGCCAACTTGGTTTCTTCCCCAGGGCTGGCAACCTGGAACTTTAGGCGAACTAGAAGAACCACTTGGCGGTCCTCCGAGTGGTCTTGGCGATCATCAGTGTCGCTTTTCTTCACTTCTTCAGCTCATTTTGCTCGTTTTGCTCCTTTTTTCCTGGTAGTGTCCTTGCCTACCTCATTCACTCACATACATGAAAATTAATGCTTTAATCATTAGTTTTTAGCATAAATTAGGTATTTGAGGACACTTACACTATAAAAAAAAAGCCCTAAATGAGTCCAAATCTCACACTCATCAACACTCTCAACTTAAACTTTTGCTTGTCCTCAAGTAAAACTAAAGATCAGCAGTTCAACAAGGATGTCTACAAACAGTGCTGCATAAGACTCAATCATGAATGCACACAAAAGGGCTCAAACTACACATACAATGATCAATTGGGCACTCAAAGATTCAAATTGTGACTCACCATTATCAAGGATACTCAAGTTCACAATACTTGCTTCAAATGCAAGTTCAAGCTCAACAAAGGTACTCAAATGCCCTCACAACAAAGATGATTCCACATTCACACAAAATTCTTCAACAATTTAAAGTCTCACAATCACATACAACTCTAACACTCAAAAAGACAAACCCATGCAGGACTCCACCCATAGTCTTGCCCTTATTTTCCAATCAAAAATTCGTTTCAGCTCACTAAAGATCACAGAAGTCTTTTTAAGGCTTGTAACGGGGCTGAGTGTAAAGGTATGGTCATTTAAGTTTAGTGGCTTCTACCTTCATGAAGTATGGCCTGAAAATCACTCTTACTCCTTCTCTTTGACATTTAAACATGATCAAAATCCACCCCATTATTCAACTAGACATGAATCACCGGATACCCTATTTTTCACTATGTTCACACACTTTATTTCACAATATTTGCTCTTTTTCATTCTTTTTCTTTCTTTCTTTTTCTTCTTTTTTTATATGGAGGAGTTCCATCTTTTTCAAAACACTCCATAAAAAGGGGAGATTTTTCACACTTCTTGACTTTCCTTCTTTTTCACCAAACCCCAACTTAGGCTTTTGGCCTAAGTTGGCTATTCAAACATACCAATACTTCATGAAGGTTATAAGTGATGGGATAAAAAGGTCAAAGTTGTTCAAGTTTCTTCCAAGAAAAGGGATAGGCTCAAAAGGTACCAAGCTAGGTTCACACATCTCACAAGGTTGGCCACAAAGAGATACATTGTCAAATTGGCCCACGCTTCAAAATTCTTGCCTAAGATCATTTCAATTGCTCGTTTCACTCATTCAATCGGACCAACGGGGAAAATTTTAGGTGTTATCAAGCACAATGTTTAAAACAACCTCACCACACAAAGCATTGGTACCAATATCAAACAAGGCTCCACACTTTCTAGCTAGCGTGTCAAGTTCATCACAAGAGACTCATTCGACAACTGGTTAGTCACAATGAGATGCTAAAATTTCACATATTGCCTGTGTAACTTAGTTTGCCTCATCGTAGCCGCGCATTCATTTTGTTCAATTAAGAGCACTATTCAAGTCATCGGTATTGATCACAACCGACACTCAAATTTGTACAAGAACAACCACAATCATACACACTACAGGTGGAAATTTTTTTAAATTAGTTCAAAAACCATTTTCATGTCAAAATAAGGGTCCACAACACAATTCAACAACCAAGATGTATATAAAACCACAGGCTCAATATTCACAAAAATAATACCAAAATAGAACCAATATTCACAAAAATAGTCACAGGAGGTAGGTATGGAAATACCTCACCCCATCCAATAAAATTAAGCAGTTGTCCTCAAATGCAACTGAAACAAAAATAGTATAAAAGATAACAGAAAGGGAGGGGAAAAGATCATCCTGCCAGGCTAAGCCTGGGGTGAACTCTACATCTTAGTCACTCTATCTGTTGGGGCATCAGTTCCCGGTAACTCATCAACCTTGGCTCCACTGGATCCCGCCATGGAAGTATCTCTCAGAGAAACCTGGATAGATGAATGTACCATGGCCTCTTCTAAGTCAGTCAGACCTTCATAGACAGTCTCCTTGTGAACATCAAGTTGCTCCTCATATGTCTCAGCCTCGGACTCTGCAATAGCCTCATCAGCTCTAACCTTATCTCCGGTGGTAGCTGGAGGCACATCAGAATAAGCTGCAAGATCGATGCTCAAGCCATGTGTTATCTCCACAGTGCCAAAAATCAGGGACATATCAGTAGACTTCAGCTGGTCCACATCCTTTCTCAACTCCATAACATCAGCCTTCAAGGCCATCACCGCCTTCGTAGCACCCTGTCCTCTCTCACAAACCTCTACTCTCGCTATGAGGGCATCAACTGAATCTCTGAGATGTGTCAATGCATCAGTAATGGCTCTCTTGGTCATCCCAAGAACAACAGCCTCTAACCGGGAGGCACGCACATCGGCGGATTGGGCCAAATACCCCATCTTGTACAGCATCGCCTGGGTGATCGGAATCCTAGAAGCAGTAGTTCCAGCAGCGGTAGATCCAAGGAGAGGGGGAGCAGCAGAAATAGAAGTCTCAGAAGAGAGAGGTACAGATGTACCTGAGGGCCCACTGGCCTGATTAGGCATGATTGCCCCTGTTAGTATCATATCAACATCAACCTCTGGGGATGTGTTCACCAGGGTTGCCCTCCTTCTAGCAGCCATATCCCGTTGGCATTCGGCCTCAATGTGTCAGGTGTCAGTAGAGGACGTGGGAGTCACCTCAACATCCATATTCTCATCACTAGGAATACGAGCCCATTTACCAGCTCGATGATCAACACCGGGAATGGGAGTGAAGTTTGTCTTTGCTTGGACCTTATGGCCATCTCTTGCTCAATTAATAGACCCAAATTCAGTGACTGGCAAGAAATGATGGCCCCTAGACAGGCTCCCTTTGGGTGTTTGAGGATGGACTCATTCTGGGATGGCATGATAGAGCTCCTAATGAATCCGACCAAGTATATGGCAGCAACATTCAGGTCTTTCTTCTCAATAGGTGCACCAGCCTCAATCGACCTTGAGGTTTCATCAGATATAAGTGCCAGCCAACCCTTCAGATCCTCCAAGGTCTTCCTTTGAATTAAATTGACGTACAGATGCATGAAATTGTAAGTGCACCCCAAAATAACATTTATATTAGCACTTTCGCACTTCACCTTTTTGCCCATGACTATCACAGAATCAACCGGTTTGAAGACTCTGGCCTTCCTCTTCTATTTCGGCACCAAATCTCCATAAGCTGAATAGAACTCCTGAACCCAATTAGGAATGTCGGGGTCCCGGGGTTTAGTGAAGATCTCAAACTTATGGTGATTGAGAGTACTCTATATCTCCGAATACCTGTCAATCACTCCGTCTGTGGACAATCTTTTCTTCTGTAGAATAGTCCTCAATCCCTCGGCCTTTAGTCTATTGAGAGACCGGGAAAAAGGACCCTGTACTGGTGGTGCTAGGACCATAGTCTATGCTGGAGCTGCAACTGGATGAGTCTGAGGCACCGGGATCCTAGACAGATCATGCATTGCCTTGGAGCGAAAATCTGCTCTCTGGGCTTGTATCAACTGGTCATACTCAGGCTCAGAGATGGAAGCCTGAGAATCCTGTGATTCCCCCTCACTGTGTGATGAGATGAGGTGAGTCTTGTAGATTCCCTCATTATCAGAACTGTACTCCGGAGTTCCAGTTATGGGCGCCTTTCCCTTCCCTTTGCTCCCTTTGGAGGTAGCTTCTTGGCCTTGGCAATAGAAGCACATGCTTCTTCATTTATAATCACTCCCCATGCCCGCTTGCGGGGCGGCATATCTTTTCTGGTCACTTTGGGTCTAGCCATTGCTGCAAACAACATAGAAAAATGTTAGGAAAAGTTCTAGAAAAATGCAGGAAACCAGTTGCAGAATAACTCGTCGAACCATTCGGCGAGTCGACGAATTACTTTGGCGAGCCAGATCAAGTTCGCCGAAAGTTACAGAACAAAATTTCCAAAAATTCAAGATAGGTCGGCGATGTCTAAGTCCATTCAGTGAGTCGCCGACACCAAACACCGACCTAGAAGTAGCTCGCCGAATGTTACAGTATATTTTAAGGATTAGGGGCGCAGAAGGGCGATCTAGAAGAACTTTCAACAAGTCACCGAGTAAACTTGGTGAGCTCAGGTGTATCACCGAAAGTTACAGAATCAAACTCACCAATTTAAGGAAATTAAAGGGGATCTGTGGGGGGTTTGGCGAACCACTCGGCAAGCCCGACTTGGCTCGCCAAATGGCACTTTGTGCCAGTTTTCTATCCCATTTTTTAAAATCAAACCTGCAGCCCCTGAAAACAAAATTAAAAACCTACACTATGCAATTAAGG
>JAJOOO010007411.1:0-16794 GCA_029582685.1 Solanum piurae
AGATTCCATCTACTTCACCTACGGTCGTTATCTCTACGTCTATGACTTGATAACACATAGCATATCATTATCCCTCCCTTGCCCACATGTTAGCAAGACAAAGGGTCATGACATGCACTGGTTAACATTAAATCAGTAAATGTTTGATTAGGTTTTTGTTAGTGCTAGTTTTTGTTGATTCGCATCATGTTAACCTTTTATAATTATTTTTTCTATTTTTATTCATTATTTCTCGCTTTTGTCTTTGTGAATTTGTATTTTGAAATCCTTTTTTAAACATACAAAATATAAGAAAGTTAAAACGTAACCTAACTCATTAGATGTTAGTACCTGTTTTAGATTTTATAATAAAATGTGATGCATCTAGTTATATGACAAGTTCTATATAAAGTGGATGTTCAAAAAGTAAAATTTATATATTCAAAAGTTATATGACAAGTTCTTCAATGCACGTTATTATAAGAATACGTCCTTTGAGTAACACTCTGAGATATCTTTACAAGGGCATGGTAAATGTGTAAGAATTGCTGGTAGAGGTGAAATAATTAGAGATAGTCATGGTGACTTTATTATGGCATTTTCTTGGAAGATTCATTGTACAAGTAGCAACCAAGCAGAAGCAATTGCTGCAATTAAAATTTGGTTCTCAACTGTGCAAAGACAATTATAACATGGAGATGGACTCTTTGGTGGTGGCAAACATGCTTAACAATGGAGACACTACCAACATGAAACTGAAGATGCTTATGCCTGATATAATTCAATTCAACCATGGAACTTCCGTGAATAGGCGAATCAAGTAGCCAACTTTTTGTTAAATTGGCATCCTCTTATAATGGAAACAAAACCTTTTTACTCCTCTCATCGTCAATTTTCCAGAGAGGTTAAAGGCTTAATTCAACTGGATAAATGGCAATTTCCGTCCATAAGAAGAAGATATGAGAAATGCAACTTTTTTGTTAGCTAAAAAGCTTTTTGTTTATAGGAAGGGATATTGTATAGGCTAATCCTTTCTTTATTTCTTCGGAAATTTTTTGTGTAGTTGGTTTCTTGTTGGAGGTTTGGTCCATGTTCCCCTCTAACTTTGTACCTTTTTGGATGAATAGACATGGCGATCGGGGTCAAGCCTAACCCCCCCACACTAAGGGCTCACAACCCTGGTGATGGCTTAAATTTTTTTTAAAAAAAAAACAAAGTTGAAGCTACTGAAACATTGGAGAAAAATTTGAATGAGAATCAACTTTCTTTGACTACAAATCTCACTCTAGTTCACATTGAAGATGAGGGCCAAAATAATGTAAGCTACAATCGTAGCGTCGACGATAGATGATGGGCATGCAACAACGAAATGGAACCAGAGGTGATGTGGTGCTTATTGGAAAATCAGGACATCCACTGGTAATTAACGCAATCATTGAGTTAGCATTAAATCCCGCGAGTGCGAAGGTAGTGGCAGATGGAGTGAAACATGATGTTCGGGGTGTTGAAACTGTTGAATGCTTGGTTGACAACATGTCGCAGCAGGTTGACAATGTCAATACAAAATTGAAAGTGATGTCGGAACTAATTCAATTGCCTTGATAAATGTCAAGCGTACAGGTAAAAGAGTGAAATTGGTACATGAATCTAATTGGTACAACATAGTGCGACAAGGACTCTGAGGTGGGCATATATAGCAGATGAAGAGAAAGAACAAGTCATTTCCCCTCCTATGCAAAAGAAATTGAGTCCAACAATTCTTGCTTTTGTGCCTAGTTAGTAACTCCCCGACAAGGTTTGTCATCATCAACAACTGTTGTTGCAATCTTAAGTGATCATTTAGTGAGTTTTAATATTGAAAATTGGCTTCTCTTACACCTATTAACACTAACAAACAACTACAAGTTGGTGGTAGTAGTACTTTGTCCCCAAATAAATTTTGTAACCGATGATGAGGATATCTCTGAGGAAGGTGAGGAAGGTGAGGAAGAGGAAGAGGAAATGCTGGATTATTGTTTTGCAAATGCAGCTATGAATGTTGATATTTCTCCTAGGCAACAACAAAACGAAGCATGGAAGAAAGCATAGTTGGGATGGTAAAGTGACTGAGAAGTTTGTTTTAAGGCACCGACCGATACAACTGGAGAAACAGAATCATATGACAGTGTCAACAACTTCAACAAGATCCAATAAAGACAAGAAGTGATGAACTATCAAGTGTTATTGGACAGATTTGAAGAAGAGGACAAGAGAAACATACTTCAAGTTCCTTTGTGATGATAGCCAAATTAAAATTTCAATTGGAGTTTTGAAGCTTAACATCGATGATCCATCACTTTCATTTTTTGTTCTCATCTTCCTTTCTTTTTTGTTTTTGTGTGAAATTTGATATTTTTTTGTCTTAAATTATTAATCTATTGTGTAGAAAATAGATTTTCTTGTTAGTGTATAAATTTTATAAAATAAATTTAAGGGCCTCTTAATATGATTTTGCCTTAGGCCACGAGATATGTTGAGCCGCCCCTGGAGTATACACTAATAATTTAATCTCGATTAACTCAAAGCACTTTTAAATAGTCCCAAATTTTAGATATGAAATCATCTCAATGCTTCAAATATTTAATATGTAATTCGCTTATTGGCCCTATATAAGGTACGTAATTGTTTTCATGAATGTTATTGTTATAGTGTCAATTCATTCCTCTCCTAATTTTCTCTCTATTTATTGTTGTTTCTTTTTGGATTATGTTATTCTTTGTGCATATTTTATTGTGCAGTCAAAAAAATATTTTGTAACAAAACTATCATGTATGATCCTATTTCTTAATTTTTTTATTTAGTACATTAGTGTTTTGTATTTTATATAAATTTTAGGCGAGAACGTAGTTTGTGAAATTTTACTTATATAATTTCTTACAATTTTTATTCAGAATAAATCATTTTTGTTTTATTATTTCTTATAGGGATAAAGAAATTATCAAACAATGCATATATAAAAACAAATTTACTTTATTTGACGGTACTTATCATTTCAATTGATTATATTATTATCTCCCATGCATTTATTATTTGAAGTACACCTATAATAATATTCGAGTATACACGTATTCACATATATAATCCTTTTTCATTTTTTTTAATATAAGTTTTCCTATTTTAGAAATTCATGAATATTTTACCTAGTAAATATAGAAAAGATGAATGTCACATCCTGTAAAATATAAAAAGTATAATTTTTAAAGTTTTTGTGATATAAACAAAAAGAATAAATGGGCATTTTATCTTTAATTGTATCAAATAAAATTTCAGATTTATTTAATTTTATATATATCATAAGAAAACAGGTTCTGTTTTATTTTTACAAATCTGTTGATATGAAAAACTTCAGTTAATTGATCATCCAATCATTATAGTTTTATACTAATTAAATTCAATGATTTATTGCAATCTTATTAGTTCAATCAACAATCTCCCCCATCATAAATTACTCCTCCGCTCACATATTAGTTGATCACTATACTAAAAATAGTTGTCACATATTAGTTGATCACTATACTTAAAATAATTGTCACATATTAGTTGTTTACCTTACTAAATCAAAAAAATATTAATTGATTTTTTCCCAAATTACCTTTCAATTAATTATTTTTTAAAGTATTTTGCCCTTGTTTGTAAATTTTCAAAAAAGTTCCTAAGAGGTGAATTGGCAAAACTATCCACTTAAATAGTCTAGGGAGGTAATAGGTCCTCATGAAAGTTTAGTATCGCAACAACAAATTCGACCAAAATTGAGATATTTTTCAGACCCTTATCCCTATTTCGATTATATATCACACTATTAGGTTCTAGTTGTATTGTTTACTTTTGGACCATTCTCTTAAGTTTTTTTTTTTTTTTTTTTTTGCAAACAGAAAATATTTCTCCGTTTGTCTCATTTTATGTGGCATCTTTTTTTTTTAGTTTGTCCCAAAAAAAAATCACCTTACTATATTAGAAACATTTTAACTTTTAATTCTCATTTTACTCTTGATGAAATGATTTACTTGTTTTAAACCATAAGTTTCAAAATTCTTTTTTTTTTACCTAAATGTCATGCCAAGTCAAACAGTATCACATAAAATGAGACGAAGGGAGTTCGATAAAACGTTAAGCAACATATGGATTTTATAAGTTATTATAGATATTAGACCATAATTTAATAATTTATTTATATGATTGAATTATATATTAGGAAATATAAGAAATCGAGTCTAATATTATTCACTAAAAGTAACTTATCAAAAGTTATATGTATTCACATTATTCTTTATTTAAAAAGGGTCAAATCATATCCGGATTCGGGTTACCCACGTATTCGCTCCAAGATACGACTTGAATTAGCAAAGAACAAAAGCAATTTTTTTTTTCCCGATAAGAAATAGAAGCTTCCAGATTCAGACCTCATCGGAGCTTCCTCCGCCTCTGACGACGTCGTCTTCACTGCCACCGTCGTTAAGTTTGATCGGAAGTTAATATTCGACACCGGTAAGTTGCTTGTGTGGTATTTGAACAATTAAAGTGTCCTTTTCCTTTCTAGTGGATTATATTTGGTTAAATTTTTAAGCTTTTAATAAGTTCTTTTGTATTCGATTATCTCACAATGTTTGCTGAATTTGAGAATAGTTCTGTAGGAATTTAGTTTAAATTTTCTGAAATTCGGAAGTAACATTTTATTTGCTGCATTTAAATTATAGTGAAAAAAAGTAAATTGCAATTACTGTCAAGTTGGTGTATAATTTGGTTTATGAGATTCTGGGCGTGATTATGTTACTGTTGCAAGACCGAGAGAAACCCTAAATTGCAATTTTAATGACTGCCAAGGTGTATAATTTGGTTTATGAGATTTTGGGCATGATTATGCATGACCGAGAAACCCTAATTTTTCTTAAGAGACAAATCATTTAGTATTGGAGTAAAAAATGCACAAACAATCACGGTTGTGTAGCCAATGTGAAAAAGGCACAAGCCCTGGTGCGAGGCTTAAAACGTGTTGAGCGTCATCAAGGTTCTAACTTCTAAGGCATACTTTTCCTTGCCAATGAAATTCTTATGAAGGGGCGAGCGACACTAAGTCACACCCCTGGGTGCAAAACTGTACTCTCGGTCTTCCTTAGTGCAAATAAAGAGTAATCCTATATATCATACAAGTTTCTGATGAAACAACAAAACCAAAACCACGGTGCTACATATTTGGTGATCTAAAGAAGAAAACCATTTAAAAGAACTAAATCTAAACGGCATGTATTCTAAATATAGAATAGCTATTCCAAAAGGAAATGCATTGTGAAGCAAAAGTTGAGACAATATATTTATCATATTTGTGCTGCCACAATTGACGTTTAACGTCAACAATTGAGGCAATAGGAACCAAAAATGAGCCTAAATAAATAAATAAGTTAGAGAGGTGGAACAAGATTGGGTTATAAGGGATGGAGACAATTGCAAGTGATGGATGAGATATGTGAAGAGATTGGGAGATCAGAGATACATGGTCAATTTTGTTTGTAGTTTTTTTTCTTTTTCGTATTTCAGTTTAGTTGTCACTGTCGAGCATTCGGTTTTCTGGTTGGTTTTTAACCAAAGTTTATAAAGAGCTTCTGCTGGGCTCCTTAAGGCTAATCTCTTCTTTTTCAAGATTCTATCAGCCCAACCGAATTCCCTATCCTCACACATCTGACGCCAAAGCTTGGGTGGCCAAAGCCTAATGTAAACTACACTTACTGAGGCCCTTCAGTTTAGTGTTGCTGCTGCGCTGCAGCTGCTCTGATACCAGTTGGATTGCTAGGTTGTTCTACACCCAACTTTGTTAACATGACATGCTAATTTGTGTTAATGGCACTACTGCTAATTTGTGGGAGAGGTAGCGGGCTAGCCTATTCCTCTCCTTTTTAGTAGTACTATTTAATTATCTCGTAGTTTCTTACACTTCAATGTGTATTACTACATGTTGATGTACTTGTTTTGTATCTTTGCAATTTTGCTGTTTTATTTTCTCACGATTATCCTGCGTCGGATACTTTTCTTTTAAGCCAAGAGTCTATCGGAAACAACCCCTTTACCCCACAAGTGTAGGGTGCATCCTATCATCCCTGGACCCCACAAGGATTAATTGGGTATGTTGTTGTTGGCACTACTGCTAAAATTCTTATTATGACCTATTACCGTGTAATAGTGCCAAGATGTGGAGAAATCCAAAAGATCTTCATTATATTTTTGTGAAGAATTTTGTTTTATTTCATTCTTTTAATTGGTAAAGTTTTTATTTAATATTGTTATCATCTTTGCCTAGGGGATATCATTACAAACAAAACTTATTATCTTTAATCTCCCTTATTTTCATGTTAATTACGAGTACTAATGGCTTGCAGTTCACAGAATTTTTTCTTTGTACTCCCCTGTAGCCTCTTTACTAAGTTGTTAAACGTCTTTGCTCTGTGTATTTGCCAACAAGGGAAAGAAACAAAAGAAAAACTGAAAGAGATATCAGCCAGCATATATTTCTTCTATCATGTCACCTGCAATCATGAGCACTTGTTTCTTCTTTCCCTTTGGGAACAAGTTCCCCTTCAATTGTAATTTTCTTAAATTTGTAACACATAATTCAGCATGATTGGCCCCGAAATTTAAGCATGAAGCACCGAGCATAAAAGCCTGCTCATGTACTTTTACTAGATTATGTATTGAGTAGTGTTTCATGATCACATAAGAAAATCAGTTTGGCTTTTGTTGGTCAAATGGTGCTTTGGAACCCAATTGTGCTATCATCTTCTATAATTTACCAAAATTATTTGTGGCGTGTCTCTGGATTAAGTCGAAAGTTGAGATAAATTTGTCAGTTATGTTTTACAATTACATGCATTTTCTTCTGTTAAGGTCACTGATAAGTAAGTCTTACATTTATGCGTGTTTGGTGCAGCTAAGGTCATGCCTAAAGTAAAAACAAACCGTGTCAAATATCCAGAGGGATGGGAGTTGATTGAACCTACTCTTAGTGAACTACAAGCAAAAATGAGGGAAGGTATTGTCATAAAATCTATTTTTGTGTTTGTGTATGTAGTCAAAATGATGTCACCTCCTAACGTCAATATGAATTTTATTGTTGTTTGACTGCTGGTACAGCTGAAAATGATCCTCATGATGGCAAAAGAAAATGTGAAGCTTTGTGGCCTATTTTCAAAATTGCTCATCAGAAGAGCCGGTATATTTTTGATCTCTTTCACAGGAGGAAAGAGATCTCCAAGGAATTATATGAGTTTTGCATGGATCAAGGATATGCTGATCGAAATTTGATTGCGAAATGGAAAAAGGTATGTTCATCCTCTCTGCTTCAGTTCTTGTGTCACCTTTGCTTTTTTTAGTGTACTGGCATGAACATATGTCAATGTGTATCTCTTCTTTCTGAATGTATTTCCGTTTTGCCTCTTGTTTAGTACATTTCTCCTCTATGTGGGGGTGGGGGTTCCATAGTTGTGTATACTTTGTCACAATTTTGATGGTTTTGCATTTGAATTACAGCCTGGTTATGAACGTCTCTGCTGTTTGAGGTGCATGCAACCGCGGGATCACAACTTTCAAACAACCTGTGTCTGCCGAGTTCCACAGCATCTAAGGGAGGAGAAGGTTATAGAATGTGTCCATTGCGGCTGTAAAGGTTGTGCAAGCGGAGATTGACCTGTTCCTTAGTGCATTGTTTTAGATGTTATTGTACTTGTAGTAAACCTCCGTCTATTCAAAGCACTAATCAAACGATGTCTAGCACATCACGGTCAGTAAAATGCTAGAGGCAGTGTTTGATGAGATAACAATTATGATTGCAGTACCTGCTGTAAACTGTGTAACCTATTTATCGCAAGCTACTTAACTTGCGTTAAAATATTTTCGATATGCTTGTTTGCAAGTAAATCATATGTTACAGCCATATCAGGATCCATGTTTAAAAAAGTTATTTGACACTTTCATAGAAGTAATGGTTTTCACTGCTGTTTTCCCTTTTCATTACCATGATTCGCTTTAGTTGAGCCAAGGTTCTTCCTCTCCATGAGATAGGGGTAAAGTCAACGTACACTATGTCATTGTTGTCGAAGAAGTAAATCCATGACTTCCCTAATCACCTGATACAAGCACAATATAATGTGCTAAAATCAGCACTGGGACATATATATCATAAGAAGACAGGTTCTGTTTTATTTTTACAAATCTGTTACAAGACTGACTACACAACTGCCCAAATATTTTACAATTCTAGTGATTCCATGCCCGAAAGTTGCTCTGAATTGTGCTTCTATGTATCCGTCTCAACACGTCCTCTTCGACTATAATTGATTGTTTTCTTCTTTGCTGGGAGTAAAAATGCAGAAGAATAGACATCGATGTCAACATCATGGTTCTAATCTTCTCGAAATCTCGGAAGAACTGCACGTAAATTGTAGAAGCCAATCACAGCTCTCTATTAGCAGGAACAAGCTTCAGTAACTTAGCCAGATCATAGGACTTGAAATCTTTGCCATAACAAAGGCTAATATCAAGGGGTGTCTTACCATCCTGTAAAATGTAATGTACAGAGGTTATTAAATTTTCATATACATACATAATCTTTAGAAAAAAGAAACATAGGTAGGGTATAAGTAGACAGAGAAGTCCCCCGCTATGAGAAATCCTCTTTCATCCCACCTAAATAATCAGAAAAATCTTACCCACAACCCGTGTTTACACCAAATCATACTACTATACCATGGTTAAGTCATAAACTAAAGTGAAAATGTGTAACAGTAAACTATGTATATAACTGTAGTGTGCAGAAAGTTAACAATCCTGCTTTAGTCTACAAGCAATTTGGACAGCAAAGGTAAGTCAATTGTTCAGGGGAACTAAAAGCAAATAGGTAATCCAATGTCTCGATTACAGGAGACCTTAGATGATGTAATAGGCAAGGTAAAACCAATGTTTCACGAAGAAGGCACTCTCAGCTATATGCAAAGAGCTGCAGCTATGCTCCAGAAAAACCACAAACATATTTGGCATGGTAACACTTTGCCAGGCCGCTCCAAGCTAATGGTGTCTACGAAGATCCTTCTCCTGTGATGAATAAGACTGGTAATCACGATCTCGAGAAAAGTGATGTTTTGGTTTCTCTGAGTGACCTTTGTCTCTTGAATGATGATTCCTTTCCTTGGATTTTTGTCTGTCCCTTTCAAAGTCGTCTCACTCCCTTCCCCAATCACGTTCACGAGACTTTAGTCTTTCCTTGTCCCTCTCTCTCTCCCTGTATCTGCCCCTGTCCCTCTCTCTCTCTCTCTCTCCTTGTTCTTTTCTCCACCAGCATATGTTCTATTGTCAGCTCTTCCAGGGTCTTCTTTTGACTCCCTTTTTGAAGGCATGCTTTTAGAGTCATCATCGCTCTTCTTTGAGTTCTTTTAACTTATCAAGGGCAGCTTTTGTTACTGCATCCTTAGCAACTTCCTTAGTATCTTCATCCACTGGTGGAACATCCAACAAACCTTCCTTAGATACAGGAAGCGATGGCGAGTCCCTTGATCTGTTTGATGTAGCAAAGGAGCCTCCTTCCTTGCACACAGGAATGCATTGTGCCTTTGGAAGGCTGTAAAGATGAGCGAGAACTCTGCAAACTTCATCAATATCAGCCTTGTCTGCATGAAATGCCTTCCACCAAGGAGGATTCTCTGGGAGGGGCACTTGAAATCTATGGGCTGCAGCATATACAACTCCACAGGCCACAACCTCACTCTTGAATCTTACACCGAGTGTTGTGCGCGAACTGTCATTTGCAAGATTCCAAGGTTCTTGTCTCAATTCTGCAGGTGTTGCAAGAGTTGCAAGGTAGTTTGATATAAATTTATGAGGATGCTCGACATGGCAGATGAAGCCCATCTCTTTTAAAAGATAGGCCTCTGTTCTGATTAGGTCTGCTTTCAAATCAATATATTTCTTCGGAGATGTATCCAGATGTTCTATAGGTAAGTTTTCTCTCCTACATTCCATTCTGTGGAAAACAACAAGCACCTGCCTTGTTTTTCTCGGGCTTTCTTCGAGTTTTGATGCAAGCCAAAACAACTAGCAGCAACACTATTCACATCAAAACGGGCAATGATTTATTGCAGTAAAAGCGATGAAATAATACTTGACCAGTGGCCATTACAGCTTGAGGTAATCTGAGCAAAATCTCACTTTCTTGGATGAGATCACAACCATAGATTCGAAGTGCTGTTTCAGTAACTTCATGAATTCCATCTTTCCCAGAAGGCGAGTTTATAAGCTGCTCCTCTGCTAGATAGAATGTGTCTATTGCCGTGTAAATCATAGTTGAACTTCAAGAATCTCCCCATAAATGGGGTTCAGTGAAGACGTTTGAGAAAAAAGAAGAAGAAGAAATCATTGTTGAAGCACTTATTTCTTTTTTCGAACTACTTCTCTAGTTCAATTCGGCCTAATATAGGTTTCGACTTTCATGTAATTTGTTTTATGATATCTACATATTCACTTTGATTATAGTGGATTATAAATCTTTATAGTTCATCTACCATTTGAGTTGGATTGGCATATCTATTGGTGAAGTCGGGATTTCCACTAAGGAGATTCAAAATATAGTCCATCTACCATTTTCATAGTTCATCCACCATTTTAAGCCTTAAAGATTGCACCACCAATAACTCTAGTCCCGCGCTCAAGTTACAATTATGAATAAATTTACCTTATTCTTTCTGTACTTATCTGCTCCATTGACAAGAAGAACTTTTGCTATGTCTCTGTTTCTGCTTTGCATGGCCACGTGCAGTGGCGTCCAACCAACCTGTAAGAAAGAATAACTTGTCGCTAAGCTAACAAGACGACAAAAATGTCAGAAAATGAAATAAAACATCCACTTACATTATCAGCAACATTCACGTCAACCTTGTATTTGATTAACATTTTAACCGTTTGCAAGGCTCCTACTTGAACTGCATAATGTAGTGGGGTGACACCATCCTGTTAACATGATGAAAAAGATCTAAATACGACCCAACGCAATGAAACTTTAAGCAAGTTGTTGATGGAGTTGAAAAGAAAAAACAAGTTGTCTCACCGTATCCCTAACTTGGGGGTTTGCACCTCTTCTTAGAAGATGACTAATCACAGCCTCTTTTTTACCAAAAACGGCGTGGTGAAGAGCTGTTTGCCCTTCCTGTCACCAATTAACTTAATAACTACTTCAAACACAACGAACAAACAAGTATTGAACATTAATCAACACCATCTATATTATGGATATAGTAAATACCTTGTCAACGGCATCAATATCAAGACCCTCCTCTAGAAGTCTATCCATAAATCGTATCTGCCCTGCTAGTGCAAAAGTGTGAAGAGGGTTCCATTTTTCCTGGAGTAGAAGCACGTTCGAGAGTATCAGGACTTGCTCCAGAAACCAGCAAAAGAATATGCGATTATACTAGCATATCCATAGATTCTTTTGAATAATGTGGATTTTGGTCTCTAAAGACTGTAGGTAGTATCTAAGACGGTACGAATAGCAAGTCCGTAGCTTGCATACTAATCATTTATCAGAGAAGAATGTTAACATGAAAGAAGCAGCTGAATCTCCTTGGAACTTACAGTTGATATCTTATCCAGCTCTAGAGTTTGATTGCGATACAAAATTTCCCTTTCCTCTGGGCTCAAAAGCTGTTCAACCTCTGAAAAACAAAAGAACATGCTAGTTTTAGATATTTGAGATTCGAAAGGTAGCAGATAACTGTACGTGAAACAATCGAGATTACTAGAACAGATTCTAGAGATCCAAAAGACACGAGATACTGCATCACAAGGAAAAAAGAAACTAAATCAGGTTTTCAAAAGATAAGTTGAATTGATGCACTAGAGCTCCTGCCAACTGAAGCTTGTTAGAAAAAAAATTGCGGACGAAATTATGCAACACAACTTATTAGCATCATTCACTGGAACCATCCACTCTTCAATTTCTACTCTAGTTTCCCAAACAGAATATCTCTAGGATTCAGTTTCCTCGTTTTGTAATAATAGTATATCTCTGGGCTCAAAAGCTGTTCAACTATTGAAATAAAAACAAAAAGTAGATATTAATACTTTTATCTTTCACTTCCCAGCATAATGAACTTCTTTTGGGGGGAGAGTGGGGGCAGCTAATTGAACCTGCTGAATCAGAGATGGATTCGGGATTTGAACTTTATGGGTGCGAGTTTGGAATTCTAACGCAGCTCATCTAATTTACTCAGTTCAAAGTTAATCATCTGTACTTCTAGTGCATCTTTTAACACATACACAACGTCTGAAGTCTGAATCAAAACTACTGGTATTGGACAAACCCATAACATATACACTACATCCGTCCTGATTTCCGGACAACTAGAACAGATACTAGAGATTCAAAATATATCAGACACTGCATCACAAGGAAAAAGAAAAGCTATTTTCCTAGAATGACAATCACTAGAGGCAGGGGCGGAGCCACGTGGCTACAAGGGGTCATCCGAATCCCCCCCTGAAGGAAGGTTAATATTACTAGATGTTGAATCCTATTGACTTCTTCATGTATTAACTTCTTCATATTTTGAAATCCTTTGTAAAAATTCCAGCTTCGACACTGACAAGAGGTCTTGGGTACAAAACTAAATCAAGAAAGAAACTTTGCTACACAACTTATTAACATTATTTGCTCAAACCATCTATTCTCCAATCTCTACTATAACTAGCTTCTCAATATATATAAAATCTTTACGATTTAGTTTCCATGTTTTGTAATCTAAAGTCTAAATACACTCTATCCTCCCCATACCCGACTTGTGGAATTACCCTGCTTATGATGTTGTTGTTGAATAAACTATCACTTTTCAAGTTGAAAACAGGAAAAAGGAAGTACCTTTCACAAACTCATCTTCCCTGTTAGACAAACAATTTGTAGAATTGTCCATAGCTTTGTTTTCTTCATATTCAAAGCTACTCTCAACATCCATATCTTCCTCCTCCTCTTCTTCTTCTTCTTCTTCTTCTTCCTCTTCCATTTCACTCTCCTCTTCTTCTTCACTATCACTACCATCACCAGGATCTTCCCAAAAATTAGCTTTACTTAAGTTAACTAAACTATTCCTTCTAGAGATTTCTTGAAAAGAACGAAACCCCATGTTAATTCTTCTTGGAAATCTGAAAGAAACAACATTAGAGCAGCTAAAACTGCAGGTATAAGCCGTAGCTGTAACTGTAGTTGGCCATAGCTGCGTAAATGGAGAAGATGAATTACACTGCAACACCATTATTTTCTCCATTTTCAATCTTTATACTAAACTATAACACCAAATTGAAGATTCCCATTAACGATCAAGAACTTGGATAATTTACTCTCTTTGAGGCATTTCATCGAACAGGTAAGACGCTTCTGAAATGGGCTGTTCAGATAAGATTAATTTGGGCCTCTCTAATGGGCTTCATCCATTTGGGCTGTCATAGCCCATGTATACAAAACAATAGAAAACCCGAAAAACTTTTTTTTTATTATTATTCGAATGTACCAACTAGTTTTGAAATCGGATTGATAGCCTCCACTCGTGTTCTAGTTCGTCGGAGAGCTAGATTTACCTCAATATTTTGTCTCTTTCCTTAAGCTCTGATCGAAAATTAATCAGTGGGGTCATGCTAGTACGACTAAATAAGCGTTATGAAAGGTCAATTCGTCCCCTTCGAAACCAAAATGTATTTTGATTGGACCTGTTTTAAAAAAGTCTAGAAATTTTGAATTGTTTGACGATAATTAGATTTTTATGGGGCATTCTATTTGGTCACCTCCATTTAACTTGTTCGAAGTTTGCTAGTACTTCAAACACAATTTTTTTGTAACTTCAGTCTCATATGTATGGAGTAATTTAAAACCAAAATACGGTTGAAATGCATATTTTACAATATATATAGGTATATTTTTTAAAATCAATTGAAGTTAAATTAAATTAAAGATAACATAATGAAATTTTTATGTAAACACTTAAGATTTTTTTCAATTATAAGTTATTATCTCATATGATAGCAAAATATTCTAGTACTTTACATTAATATATATGATATAAATTTAAATTAAATTAAATTATACTTCTTGATCATAGATGTATAGTCAAATTACACCCAAGTTAAATTGATCAAATTTACTATTGTATCTCATATCCACACCTAAATTTTATCGAATTTATATAGGTGCGACAAGATTTTTTATATAAGCAACATAACATGAAGATGGAATGGATTTTTTGAGTCATATATGTTGAGAAAAAATAATTTTGATATCTTGGTAGTTACTCCAATTAGTTCATTATGCTTTGTTAGCATGATTATTATTTTTCTGTCAGATGCATGCTATAAATATATTGTACACAAAGTCATAATCAAGAATTTTTTATTTTTTTTATAAATAAAGGCTTCAATGCACTTTTAAATTTTTTATTTTGAAAAAAATGTAAGACAAATAGTATTACAAATGGACCAAATTCCTCATACTGATGAATTATTATTATTGAATGAAAATTCTTTTGAAAGCAAAGTTTTTGCTCCCTTCTTTCTTGATTTGGGGACCATGTATTACACGATTTATAAACTCATCTTATGTCAATATTATAAAAAAAAAAAAGGTAGTAAAAGTTTATTTTTAATATATTTACCTGAATATTTTTTTGATGTATTTTCTAGCTCTCACATACTACAAATAATGTGAGACCACTCACTTTGCCACAGAGTTTCAGATAGAAAATGTTATAAATCGGAATAGAGGAAATAAAACCTTTTTTTTCTTTAACTTTCTCATTAATTTTCCCTTCTTTTTCTTAATTTCCTTCAATTCCAAAACAAAGGGTAATGATATTTATATTATATACTTGTTATATATGGTTATAAAAGGGATTTGTGCGTTGTTGTGTAGTATAAAAGGAATTTTATTTATTTATTTTAACTGATATATAGATATTATATACTTGTTATACATATAATATTATACATAAAAGGTGTGTTTGGTATGAAGCAAAAAAAAAAAAAATTATGTCTAAGAGAATTTATATATTATCTAGTAAAATAATATGAATTTCCCAAGATATAATATTGTATGATATTATATGGAAAAATCCTTTTGGCCAGAAAATTTGACCAGAATGGTAAAATAACATATTTCACACTATGTTATTTTATCTTTTTGAACTTTTTTACCCTTTTAACTTTAATACCTTTTAATTAAAAAATGGTAAAAAGATCAGTTTATTTTAAAATAAAAATGATATTATAGACTTTTTAAATTTCTAGCCATTTAGCATTACCCGATATTATATATTGAGAAACATAACGTAATATTTATGTTGGACCGTACATCTTTGAAAATTTCAAATTTTATGCATAACTCGCATTTAGTGAATACGTTTTATTCTTAGTTAATGATTTTCGCTGCATTTCCTTGTTTTTCCTCTTAATGGCATTAATTTAATTTACAAAGTAGCCTATATTATCCATTATTATACAAGAATTTTACTTTATTGCATATATTTCACCACTTTATTAATTTATTCTCACATAAATACACATACATTTAATAACTTTACCATGCCAAATTTAATAACCAATATAGATATAGAGATTGTTTTATATCTTGCTATTTTTGTTATCATTTTTCTTATAATTCTGCGTCGAATACTTTCTTTTTTGTGTTGAGGGTCCATCGAAAACACTTTCTACCTCAAAAAGGTTGGGACAAGGATTGTATACATTCTATCCTGCTCAAACCATACTTGTGAGATTACACTTGATATGTTATTAATTGTTGTTATTACTTAGCTTATATACTTCTTAATATATATATAACTAGTGAACTCATCCGCGCTTCGCGCGGTTATAAATAACGATAAGATGTCATTATATATTTATCCAAATATTTAATTATTTTCATAGAGAAAAATATTTTGGTAGTAGTTAGATGACTTCTAACAAAGTCATAAGTTACTCTTTTGAACCATAAAAATATAATTAAATTTACAATAATAATTTACTTTTTTTGTATAAAATAAAAAATAAAGAGAACTATATATAAAAAAAAGAATGCAACATTATTTTTACCCTGCTTACAGTCCTAATCTTTAAAAAATAAAAATAAAAAATACGAAATTAATACACAATCTTCCGAACTCTTGTCGACATCCATTTCCACAAGTTGATCACCATTCAATAGTTTTATTCTTCAAGTCAAATTAAAGGATGAATAAAATAAGTATCGAAAATATAACAATTTAAAAGACTAATGTGATCATTTGTCCAAAGTCTTACAATGCTTTTATTTATAGGACTATAATATGAATAACAAATAATGGCAAGAATATGACTGTTAATTATTTAGAGATTATGATAATAAAGTTATGAGAGTAATGAAAATAATGATCATTAAGTTTTGTATTAAAGAATATAAATGAATAGTTAATTGACATATTTATTATTCTACAATAAAAAATAAAGAAATTATAAAAGTAAAAAAAGAAGAAAATAAACAGAATTCTTAGCCAAAGATTATAATAAAGATGAAAAACTTAAGAAACTCAACATATTATTGTGTAGCTTTTAGTGTTATTTAAAACTTGTAATGAAGTATTTTATAATTGAAAATTCATGGAAAAAAATATATATTTAGACATTTTTGAAATTATATCCAACAAAGTCACAAGTTACTATTTTGAACCAAATGAAATTATAAATTTACGACAATCAAAACTTTATATAAAATACAAAATAAAGAGA
>JAJOOO010007413.1:0-16093 GCA_029582685.1 Solanum piurae
CCCTGTCTTCCGATATTGATGCTATCCAATACTGTAAAGACGAGTAAGTGGCAGCACATATTTTGCAGAACATTTAAATGTCTTCAACTTCTGAGAGAGGTCATTCAAATTTTCACTAGCCGTTTTTGTGAGGGAAAAGTTGGCATATTAGAACTGAGGCATAATTCATTGATTGTATATGAAAGTTGGATAGCTTCTTGTCCTTCTGCAGCCATCACCATGACATTGACAGATGGCTTTAGAACTAGAAGTAAAACTCATGTTTGTGGAATTGCTCGTCTCAGAAACTCTAAATATCTCACAGAATGTCCAATTGGATATGCCTTGCTATACTAATTTTTTCGTGAGTTTAGGAATCTTGATAGGAAACAGCCTCTCTACCCTGCAAAGGTAGAGGTAAGGTGTTTGCGTACATCCCCCCCCCCCCCTTAATCGAACTATCATTAACTTGTTATTGCCAATTTATACTAGTTAATGGCGCAAAAGCTCCATTCCTAAAGTTGTCTGGCTTGATTTGGTGTTTGAGAAGATTTAATCGTTCATTCTTTGATAAGATAAATGTTATAACATACTTCTTCTTTTACTATTCTCACCTTGAATCCAGCGAAAAAGTCTATTCTGTGTCAGGTGTAGTGTGATTTTGATTGCCAAAGGGTATAAGATGTCTTTCTAGTGATAATTTCTCTCCCCGAATCCAGAGGAAAAGTCTGTACTCTGTCAGGTGCAGTGTGATTTTGATTGCCAAAGGGTATAAGATGTCTTTCTAGTGATAATTTTTTTACCTATGTCGATGAAGAATTTATTTGAGAGTTGTTAATCAGTAACTTCCTTTTCTATGTTCTCATTAGAAGGAAAATTAAACTAATTGTTCTTTTTTTTTGTCTAAACAGCGCTGCAGGATCTTACCTTTTTGTATCACACACAGGATTTGGAGGGATTGCTTATGCAATGGCTATTATTTGTTTAAGGTTTGAAGCTGAGGTTAAATTATCATTGGATATTCATCGACCATTTGAAAGTACTGGTCTTCCTTGTTCACCTCTAGAGAATTTCAATGTTCAAATTTGTGATGAAGAGGCACGGAAAATGGGTGACTATCGGGACATATTAAGCCTCACTAGGGTTCTTGTGCACGGCCCCGAGAGCAAGACAGACGTTGATGCTGTGATAGAAAGGTACACATCCTCTATTTAATCCATAAATGCATGGGTTTCTTCTAGCTTCCTTTAGCAGTCCAGTTTCCTGAATACTACACAGGAGATTGGTTGAGGGCATAGATTCCATCATACCATAAAATTTTCAAGTATCATTAGATTCAATTAGGAATCTCTATTCAACAGTAAAAGGAACTAGTGACTGAACTTTTATGACTTTATTGGGTGAAGACAATTAGTGAGTCAAAAATATCGTTTAATGCTTATTAAGATATGTGCATATTAGGGGAATTGGGTAAACTAATTACTCCAAGATAAGAGGGAGATATAGAGAGGGAGCAGTGGTGAGTTGTCTAGGTTATAAGGCTTAGGGAAGGGTGCTCTTTTACCAGTAAAGTCGTCTTAATATGGCAAGTTGCTTTGTAAAGATGTACAAATCTTACAAACCTGTCCATTTGGATCCCCAACAGCATCGAGAAAGATGTATTTTTTTTGCATGGTTAACGAGCGATTCTGACTGCCAAAAACTTGAGGAAGTGGAGCAATTGTGTTGGTGTTTCATGGGCAAAAATACAGGAAAGGATGTGGACTGTCTTCTATTGCATTGCCAGATAGCTTCACAACTTTGGTTGAAGATTCTGAGATGGTTTGGTTTTGGACTATACCGGATACGGTGAAGGATGTTATATTCAGTTGGGTTTTTAGATGACAGAAGAGAAGACATAGGGCATGGTATATTGCTTCATTGGCTTTAACGTGGGTAGTATGGAGAGAGAACTACAAGAGCTTTTGAAGGAAGTGAGCTTGATTTTGTACATTTGAAGAATAGTTTCTTATCTTTAATATCTTTTTGGTGTACCATGAGGTACTTATTTGTATTTAAGGATGGGTTTCTTCTTCGGTAGAGAACCATTTTTATTTTATTTTTCCGGTATACTTCTCCATTCCTTTAGCTTGCCTTTAAGTGCTTTGAGCTTGCAAGCTAGAATATAATTAGACTTGCCTTGCAACCTCAAAAGACGTTCACCATTCTCTTTTTTTGTCCACAAAACCTTCCGTGCTCAACCACCAATTCTCAAATTTGAAATAAGATTTGTTCTGTTCCCATTGACCCATACTATCATAGTCAATTCTCTGTAGAAGTTTGATATTGCCGATCTATCATTCCACTCTTCTCTGTAGAAGTTTGATATTGCTGAACCTGTCATCTTACTCTACTCTGTAGAAGTTTGATATTGCTGAACCTGTCATCCCACTCTTCTCTGTAGAAGTTTGATATTGCTGAACCTATCATCCCCCTTTTCTGATATAAGTATTCTGTCAATTCTGGAAACAATCATGTGATTATCTTCTTTGAACCAGGTGAAAGAGCCCCCTTTCAGTTGAGGGTCGATCAATTTCATATCCTGTATAACATAGATGGAGATCTCCTCCTACAATTCATTCCAGAAGGAAATCTTGTGATGTTGAAATCTCCACAAACAACCAGGAACCACCCATCAAGAACCTAGCTGCTGCCATCTCTTCCCAAACATTTTCCCTTTCATATCTGCAAATTGGTGCATATACCCTTGTTATGTGACTCTCAAAGTCTTGTAAGAGTGTCTCAAACTTGCAAGTTAAGGTATATGAACCAATTTGGAAAGAGGTCGCTCTCCAAATTCTACTATCCTATAACATGAGTATACCCTGTACCACTAGCTTCTAAGTAGACAAATCTCACCCATCTACTCCTCCGAATCTCTTCAATGATCTCCCTTACATTCCCTTCTAATTTTGTTTCCTGAAGACAAATGATATCAGCCATTCCATTTGTGTATCAGGCTCTTTACTACTTTTCTTTTTTCCTTATTATTAATCCCCCTGACATTCCATGACATCAAATTGATCTTCATTAAAACAATTTCCACCCTTTCCCCTGTTCCTCTTCCCATCATTCTTGAACAGTTGAACTTGACATCAAAAGCAGTACCCTTAGTTCGTGAACTCCTTTGTATCTAGGCCTCTTGATAGAAACCTCGGCTTCCATTTCTCCTGGGCTGCCTGACTGTCAATTTGCTTGAGCAGTTCCAAATCTTCTTCCTCATGTCCTTGAAAATCTACCCCAAAAATTTTACCCATTTTAATCAAATTTTGGTGCACCCAAATTGTTTCATCCATCTACTTGTCTGGTAGCAAATTTTGATGTTGTTGAATAGGTTCTGCATCTTCCAATACCCATTTGTCAATCTCTTTTCCTTCTTGGATAGCCATTGAGTTATGTTGATCTTTCACTATTTTCTTCCCCTCCTTTAGAGTATCACCCATCATAGTAAAGTCATGGTATTTGCACGTTTCGTGCCTTGCAGGCCAGGCTCTGTTATTTTCTCCCCCAGGTTCAGGAGTTCTGCTTGCGTCGACCCCTGTGTTTTTGTCGCTGATGAAGAAAATACTGTGAGTGTTGTTTGTGTTATTTATTCGACTAAAATTTGGTGGAAACTTTCATCCAGATGTTTGGATTCAAGTCACTGAAAATGACTTAGACTGCTCTGTCAGCCCCAAAATCCCCTTTCTTGAACTCTCCACATGCTCTTTATTAGCTGCACATTGTATACCCATGTTTTCAGTACCTTTTTTATGTCATAAAGCACGTCTTTGCCCTAAGGTATGTTTTTTTTTTGAAAATGGTAATTGATTCTATTTCTGCAGAACAGTACATAGGTTGTACTGAAACCCGTATTTACATAAGGAAACTCTAATAATACCGACCTATCCCTATAATGAGTATCATTAGAGTAAATTTGATTACACCAAAAACACAGAGTCGAAATGCAATTCAGTTCAACTTGTTGCATACTACTCTCCCTATTCTCAAAAACCTATCAGCTAGAGCGTTTCCAGAATCGGACATCTCTCTTGACTCAAATAGGGATATGGAATTTAAAATCATCTATTTCTATCGTTACCTCACTGGGGAAGCTCCGGCCATCTCCTATGATTTGGATTCTTGCCACTTAAGGTGTTTTTGAGTTTTGTTTCCTCTTCAGTGGAACACCCATCTTCCACAAAGATTCCACACTTCTGAGAAAATCTTTTGCGACCATAGATGAAGTGGAATGCCCAAAGCCCTAATCCACGTGGTATCATTGTTTTGAGAGATTGGAGAATAACCGACTGTTGGATTCCACCACTCAAGTCGCATCTTGCCCCTTTTTCATCTCCACTCCTTCTTTAGTGTCTGCTCCGCCATATTTCTGTTACGGAATTCGAAAAGAAACATATTCTCTGCCCATTTAGATATTGACCTCAAAAACTGCCTTCCATGTAAGAGAGCACCATCTTCTAATACCTGCTAGTGTAACTTTCTCTGTGATCTCCTGTCCAAAATGCCCAACTATGGATCTATTGAGCAAGCCATTGCCCTTTATCCCCCATGGCTCTGCAATGCGAATATCTCATCGACCTGCTGCAACTGTGGACTCTTTAAGTGTATTATACTGCCATTTGCTTTCACGTACCACTTTGGCGTAAGGATAATCCTCCTTATAAGCTCTGAAAGGCTCTGCATTGATCAGTAGGTTGGAGCATTTAATAAACCTCTCTATCTTAAATACTATATCATTCCAACCAGCAGTCAAGGCCAACTCAGGAATTATTAGGACCGATCTTTCATTCCCCTGAAGCGAGAGGATGCTCATGTATCTTCCCTTCACATTAAATTTCCTGGTGCAGTAGAGGTCTGCAAGTTTCTCCTTGGTATTCCACTTTCTAATAATATTTTCCCCCGTGTTTCAATGGTTCCTCAATGATACTAGAGAGCCACCTCATGGTATTTGAACTCAAAGTTGAACGTTTCATCATGTTGCAAATTCTTTCTACCCATTCGTACCAATTCCCGTTGCTGACGGTTGGAGGAAAATCTGAGCAGAAAAAATGAGAAGAGAGTGAAGGAAGAAGTTTGTTAGAGATAACAGTGGGCGAAAAACTGAGCTACCAAGCCAAACGTTGGCCAGCAAGAGTCGCTGGAGAATAGTTTTCTTAGAGTCCAAGAAAGTAGGAGAGAGAAAATCCAATTATCATAAGCTTTTGTTGAGGGAGGAATTAGTTTTCCATACTTTGTTGGTATGGATTCCTCAACACCAAAAAATGGCTCCTTTTTACCTTTTTTGGCAGAATGGAGCAATATTGACGGTTAAGAATTTGAAAAAGAGGTGGATACATATGTCAGTTGGTGCTTCATATGCTATTGTTAAGGTGAAGATGTGGACCGCCTCCTCCTATATTGTCTGTTGGCAACTTGATTGTGGTGTGAGATTTGAGATGTCTCGGGCTGTAAAGGCCGGTGTTGGATATAGTGAAGGAGGCACTCTCCAGCTGAAAATTTAGAAAGCAGTCAGAGAGATGTGAATGTTGCTCGACTAGAACTCATGTGGGTGCTGTGGAAGGAAAGAAATAGGGGAGCTTTCGGTGGGATAGATTGAATTTGAGGAATAGTTTCTCATTTCTTATTTTTTCTTGGTGCACTGATGAAGTTCCAGAAAATTGGGTGTCGTTCGAGGAGAATCATATTACTCCCTCCGTTTCATTTGTCTGTCCTAGTTGAGTGGACACATAGTTTAAGAAAGTAAAGACTTTTGAAATCTTATGGTTGTTAACTAAGATATGTATAATGTACCAAAAAGCCCTTTAATCTTGTGGTCATAAACATGTCATGTGGAATGTTGAAATTAAAGAGTTGCCAAATTAGGAAAAAGGCATTCTTTTCTTAACGGACTCAAATGGGAAGTAAGACAAACTAATTGAAACAGAGGGAGTATGCTGTAAATTTTTTACTTTTTAGATCTGCTTGTGCACTGGAGACTTTTTCATAATTAATAAAATCATTAGAGAGGAGATGATTTTTTGTACAGCAGGAAGTGGGAATATCATTGCTGACCAACTTTTTAAGTTCGAAGCTAACAGAAAAACTGAATTTGCTACTTATGGGTAGACTCAAGTCATGCTTCTACTTTGATATGGTGTTGGTATAGGTGTAGGAATTGATCTAACTAGTTTGATCTTGAAGGTTTAAATCAACTGAATTGCAAGCCACTGTTCTTCTGAATATTTTCTCTGACAGTTTCGTTTCAATTTTTCAAAGGTGTGCAGGTGCAGGTCATTTAGGAGAAGATATAGTTCAATATTCACAGGAGCTGGAAAGGAAATTAGATGAAGATGAAGAACGTCGAGCATATCTCATGGATATGGGCATTAGAGCTTTAAGGTTGATTCTCTTCCATCTCTTTTTAATGAAGAATTTGTTGATAAAAATGGAAGGTAGAAGCAGAGAACATAATATGCTCAGTTTACAAGGAACAAACATACTGCCCCTACACCATCTTCGAGGTCCTTCTTTGGACTCTTGTTTAAGATAAAGCTGAAATTTCTATTGTGCAGCAGAAATGCATATAAGATATTGAAAAGTTGTTAGAACTGGCAATTTTCTCCTTCTAGAAAGTGGTTGGAGCAGGGACAAACTAATATAGATAACAGAACACATATTGGACTAGGAATAGTACAAAATAACTGAATAAGATTTTGTCCTTGAGAAGCTCGCACTTCATGCAGTTAGCCTCATCCTTGGAATGGAGAGGTGCCATCCTTTTCCTAGAACAATGGCCAGTTAACATTACATCTAAGGTGCTTTGCTGCGGAACAGGCAAAGTTTATAACTGTATAAATTAACGGTTTTATTTCTCTTCTTTTTGCAGGCGATATTTTTTCCTGATCACATTTAGATCCTATCTCTACAGCAGTTCTCCAGCTGAGTTAACATTCAAAGAATGGATGGATGCAAGACCTGAACTTGGCCACCTATGTAATAACCTTAGAATCTGACATATAGTGAGGATAGGGTCAACACATGGCTCTCTGTGTGCATGCATACCTACAAACACAAAGGGATGTGGAATAAAGTTGACCAGATTGAGAAATTGCTGATACTAAAATCAGAAAAGTTAGGAGCTGATAGCTATAGCATTTAAATTCGTTCAGAGCATAGATGCCGTGCTGCAGCCAAACAAAGAGGAAGCAAGACTGTGGCAATTGAAAGAACTATTGTCATTTGTAAATCGAGGAAACAAAACTTCGTAGGTGTAAGTTGCTAGTTAAAGGTATATTTAAGTACTCAAGTTGTCAACTAACTGTAAAGCTGCTTCTGAACAATGTATGTGTATATTAACTTTTCCTGTGAAAACTTATAGAAATATAAAGCAGTCTTCAAGTTTGTAGATGTATTGACATGTTATGTGTTAATAACTGTTGACATGTATAGAAGCTGCTTCTTATAGACATGGATTCAATTGCCTTGATGATCCTAAACGTAACTTTCTAGACATGAAGCAGATTAAAGGCTCTTTTTTAGATTGTACAGGACTTGCTAATCAACTATGTCGATCTCAAATTAGTTGGAATCTTTTGTACAATTCTGCTTTCGACTCTATGATCATGTGCTAATAGAGGGCAAATTATCCCTTGCTAATGTGAAGGGATAAATAAAACGATGCATATTAAGACAATCGAACATAGAAAAATTGAAAATGTCTTTTAGAAAAATGTTTTCCTCAATATCGAACATACCCTAAGACTGCGGAATCGTTGGGTACCCCCCATTCAACTCTAGAGCATGCTAATAATATTTCTAAAGGGCATTACGAATACTATTAACATGAGAATTTTAGTAGCTTAGTTGGTCGACTATATAGACTTTAACTTTATTGGTGAGAGCCCCTCCCTCATTTTCTTCTTCCCTACCTTCAATTTGTTTCTTCTCCTCAAAAAAAGTACCATTAATACTTCAAAAAGATGATGAGATGATACAAAAATTTTAAAATTCTTAGAAAGGTGTAATACATAAGCGTGTCCTTAAATTTAATTTTTAAACTTATATAAAGTTAAACAAATAGACATATGTATTCATAGTTCATACATTAGGATGTCACATAAGACACGATTGCCAAGTAGAACGCCAATGTAAGATGCATTTATTTGTTCAACTTTAAAATTAGAAGGCATAAGCACCATCTTGACACACGTTAACTCTTTAATTGGCTGTCATGTGAGCCTAGAATTCATAGTACTTCATTTTGTCTAGCAAATAGAGCAAGAGAAAATATGACAACAGCAGAGGCCCAATCCCCGAGGCAAAAACCAAAATGCAAGTCCAGTACCAGTTGTGGTGGCATACGAATACCACGTCTTCACTCCCCCTATCTTCAATTTTCTACCGTCACGAAGCCAGAGCAGCTGCTGCCGCTCGGCACCGCCAAAACACTGCCTTATCTACCGCCGCATTCAGCTTAAGGTTCAACAGAAACCCTAACCTAACCTCTCGAAGGTTTCGTCTTGATACTGTCACGTGTTATGTAGACATTGGGGGAAACGCTACCGTTGACGAGTATGACGACGGTGATACTCGGAATGATACGGGAGAAGAAGGCAATGAGGAGGAGGAGGCAGGCGGCGTTGAGACTGAGATTGAAAAAATGGGGAAGAATCGTCGGAGGATTCGATCTAAGGTAGCTGTGAAGGCCAGCTTGCAGAGTGTTTGGAAAGTCCTTACTGATTATGAAAGATTAGCTGATTTCATCCCTGGTCTTGCCGTTTGCCAGTTGCTTGAGAAGGAACCCAATTTTGCCCGACTTCTTCAGGTTTTTTCTTTTTAATTGTTTATTTTTATAGAAATTCATCCTATTAGAGATGTACTAATTTGATCGTTGATGTGGTGGTGCGCCATTGTTGATTGTTTTCTGGAAGAATTGGACGGAAAAACTTCTGACAACACAATATTTTCCCTCAATAGTTGTAAAATTTCTAAAATTATTCAAACTATTGAAAGAGTTGTTGTAAGAGTAGCAACTGCTGGCACTACTATTATTGAGCTTGCAAATGACCATGCATTAGGCCTGTATGCTCCCCGATGAAAATCTAATCAACTTGACTTCTTAACACCAATACTAAAATGTCAAATAGTGCAACGGTGATGCTAGCTTGCCAAGTTCAAAATTTAAAACTCCCTAACAACTTGCATCTCCTCACAAACCAAAAAAAGAAAGAAGTCTCCACACATGCTTACTCTACAGTATATGATATGCTTATCAACAAATAATATGGAACGAGATAGAAGAGAAACTAAAGGGACAAACATAAAAACCAACGTCATCGTGTTAATTTTCTAAGCTGTTATGGTACTGCGACTCGGTGCCAAGTGTCTACCGAAAACAAACGCTCTACCCCACAAAGGGAGGGGTTAGGTCTGTGTACATCCTACCTTTCCCAAAACTCCCCTTGTGGGATTAAACTTGGTATGTTGTTGTGATCATCAGGTTAATATACAACTAGTTGGCCATACACTGAGAGATTTTATGCATTGAAAATACAGACATTCACACAGGAAAACACATACAAGCACAACAACTACTTCGTCTCAATCCCAAACAAGTTAGAGTTAGCTATATGAATCCTCGCTAACAATGTTTCTCCATTTAAGTCAGCTCATGTCGTTATCATACAAAAAAGTGATAGAAAAGTTAAATATATATACATATATATAAATAATACTAATAATATTAAAAGTTTTCTATATTTTTACTGGCACATAAATATCTATGGTAAGTTCTAAATGCTATTGTACCCAAGGGTGTGGCCTAGTGGTCAATGAAATGGTTGAGAACCCTGAGGTCTCTGGTTCAAAACTCAGTGGAGACAAAAAACACTAGGTGATTCTTCCCATCTGTCCTAGCCTTGGTGGATAGAGTTACGTGGTACTTGATGCTATTGGGAGGTGACAAGTATCCCGTGGAATTAGTCGAGATGCACGAAAGCTAGCCTAGACACCACGGTCATCAAAAATAATAATAGATAAGGTCTAAATACTCCTAGAAAAGTAATGGGTGAAATTAGACTTATACCTATTCCCAACTAGTAGTTGACTCTTTTACCTGTTTTATCTTCTAGATGCTATTGACAAATCAATTTACTTCTTAAAAAAATAATTGTGCGTGTATGTATCTGAAACTCATTTCTCCAACAAAGAGAAAGAAAGTTGTTTACATTCAATTCAATGTGACTTAAATATTTCCTTGACAACTGGCAACATACTTTCTCCTTATGGCAAATTCTTGAGTTCTCCACTTGCTTATGTTAAGCATGAGTTTTGTGTAGGTATATCACTCCTATCTGATATTTGAATCTATAATTTACAGTCAATAGATGGCATGCCCTATATACTTCTTGAATTTCCAAGATATTAGTATCTTGGAGTGATCTGGATATTAAATTGTAATATTGAACAGGTTGGCGAGCAAGACTTAGCATTCGGGCTCAAATTTAATGCTAAAGGTGTCATTGATTGTTATGAGAAAGATCTTGAAGATCTCCCTACTGGTCAGAGGCGTGATATTGAGTTTAAGATGGTAGAAGGGGACTTCAAAAAATTTGAAGGAAAATGGTCTATTGAACAGGTATAGTATTCCTCCTTCTCTTTTTCTATTACTCTTCTTCTATCAGATCCTTTGTTTCGTATTTGCAAAATATGTGTGTAAATGGAAATTTCAACAAATGATGTTGCCCAAGAATTATTCATGTGCATTTTTTTCCTTGGATAACTTCTCCTTTTGCTTTTTCTTATTTATTCCCTAGCAAATTTGCAACATATATTCTCCTCTTGCTAATCATTTGCACTTAGAAACTCAGTAGAAATTCTGCAATGTGAGGTTAAAAATGGAATGGAAGCAACAATTGGAACTTTCCTCTGTTCTTTCTAAAATGTCTTAATGTATGCATGATTAATTGGCGGTAAAATCCATGTTGATAATTTTGCTGACGTCTACATAGCTTAGTAAAAGTAAATCTTGAAAATCATCTCTCTGAATCCATGAGTCAAAGCTGATTTGCAACAATTTTACAACCATGACCTAATTCTCTTTTTGAAGTGTAGGTGTGAGTTCTTCATTGCATGTTGCCAACAAAAACGTTTAAAGTTTTGTCGAAGCCCTTACGTTATTTAGTGTTGTGAAAACATGCAGTGCAAGACAGGTGGGGACCAAGAGCTTGATTCTTCTTTGGAGGAACCATTTCATACAACTCTCTCCTACATTGTCAATGTTGAACCTAAGCTTTGGTTGCCTGTTCGGCTTATTGAAGGCAGACTCTGTAAGGAGATAAAAATCAACCTGCAGTCTGTTCGGGACGAAGCACAAAAAGTATATCTCTCTTCATTTTCATCTTATTAACCACTAACTAATTACTACTACAATTTATTTCTGAAGAAATGTATATATTACCATTCACGTAGTACAGTTCTGCCAAAGCAACTTCTACTTTAGTTGCAGCCTTTTGATTATGTGGATCAACTATTATAGGTTCATAGCACTTCATATTCTTTTTCTTTTGTGCAATATGAGTACCATCTAAAAATAAAGACTGTTTTTTTATCAATAAATGTATTTAATTTCTCCCTCTTGTCATTTTGCGTTGTCTTCTAGTTATTGTCATATATTCTTAGGAAATTCCATCACACTGCTTGCATTCTGATGTACCTAGTGAGCAAGCAATTTCTTGAAAATTCTAATCCTTTTTGATGTGTGAAATTGTAATCATGCTTTATTTTCCATTTTTCACTTTAGTTTTTTTTCCAGAAAATGTTCTCTCAAGTACTAGTCCCATATGGTGTATCATTTTCTTTTTGCTCCATATCCCAGATACTTTCATATTCCCATGAGAAGTACTCTGTCCAACATCATCTTTCAGCCTGTGTGTGTTTTGGAGGGAGGGTATGGGTGTTGGAGATGAGTAAGATCGTGTATATGAAATCTTTTAGTCTATACAAAATATTAGTTAGATCTTAACGTCATGGAGTTGTGGAAAAGTTTAACTAGAAAGATGTTTACTGGCGAGAAAAGGGACAGGAAGATAGTACTCCCTCCGTCCTCCTTTTCTTTTTAGTTTGTCCCAGAGGCATCCTTTTTAGTTTGTCCTAGAAAGAGTGTCTCGTTCTATATTGAGTATGTTTTCCAAGTTCGACATTCTACATGCAATTTTAAATAGTACCACAACTTTAATTTAAGATTATAAGATTCAAAAGTCTCGTTACTTCTTAAACTTCGTGCTCAGTCAAACTAAGATACTTTTTCACAAACATGCATGCCCTTTGTCCGTGGAAGATATTTAGTCCACAAACATGCCCTATTTCACAATCTCTTTGGCAAAAAATAGAATTTGTTTGGCCAAATTTATGAGCATTTAATTTTGGGAAAAAAGGTTTGAATTTATATCCTGGAATTTTTTAGTTTTGCTCCCCATTACATTTTTAGTCCTTTCAAATACTTTATGTAGCAAATCGTTTTATATTTTCCCTTGCCTTTGATGGATTTTCAACATGAAATAAGTGGATTTGGCGAAATGGTCTGATGGACCCTTATATTTGTATCAGTTTGTATTCTGAACCCTTTTACTTAACCATTTGTCAACTGAACCCTTAGACTCAATTAAAATGAGATTTTTAAGCCCCCTCCAACCATGTGTGTAGCTCACTCCTTTACATAAATGACATGTCATATCCACGTCATATATATTAGTGTCATGTCATAATTATTTCATAAATATTTTTTAAAATTATTAATCAAAATTATTTAATAAAAGATAAAATAGTAAAAATTTAATTTATTCTTTAAAATTTTTAATTTATTCTTTAAAGTAAAACTCCATAGATTCTCCCCATTCTCACTGTTCACGGCCAACATTTACGGGAGAAGCCATCGCCGCCGTCGTCACCACTTTTGCCGGCGAAATCGCATATACTCTCTCCCTCACCTGTCTTCATCTCCGCTGTACACCATTACCATTTCCTTTCCTCCTCCAACCTTCACAAAACCAACAACCTAAGTCACCGCACCATTAGATTTGGCCGAGAAACCTCTTTGCCGCCATGACCTAGCACCCTCACCCACCTCGTTCTCCTCTTCACTGACCAGTGCCGCCTCTCTCTCTCACTCCACTGTCTCCGGTTCGCCGCCATCGACGTAAATTGCTTCTTCAAATCCTCCATCTCTGACGTAGTTCCTCCTCACCGGAATCCACGATGATGGCTGCAAAGAAGACCAAGAAGACTCACGAGAGCATCAACAACAAGCTCGCTCTTGTTATGAAGAGCAGTGAAGAGGCATTTGATTTGATGCTGTTTTGGATCCTATTCGGAAGTTGCCCGATTGTTATTAAGAAAAGTAGCTACCATTGATGAGTTTGGCAACTTTATTTATCAATTGTTGGAAGAAAGTTTTGATGATGTTTAATCTGATTTTAACAATTTTCTTGGGTTATTGTTCAATCTACTATGCTGACTTTGATCTGTTAAAAAAAAAAAAATTAACCCAAAAATTTACTTTTCCACCTTGCTTGGAAGACATGGCTGATTTTCTAGGGTTAAGAGTTTGGATCTGTTGATGAAAACTTTCTCTCCTAACCCAAATAGTTAGGTTTTTGTTAATTTTTGGGATGTTTCTATGTTGACTGAATGAATTAGGATGGGGCACTTGCTCCTTTCCAATATATACTGACATGTATTGTGGTGCCTTTGCCTATCAATAATTCATATTGGCGTTAAAAAAATAAAATAAAAATTATTCACTCGCCTAAAGGAGCGTGGAGTTATACACTTTTGCCAACTCAGACATTTTAATGCCACATAAGCGTGGTCAATGGTCAGAGGGATTTGTTAAATTGTGTTTTATTGAGTCTAAGAATTCAGTTGACAAATGATTAAGTAAAAGAGTCCAAAATACAAACTGATACAAGTATAAGGGTTCATCAGACCATTTCGCCAGTGGATTTTACATGTTCAAATTCTTCAAGAAAAAAGATTTGTCAAGGAACAACAACAAAGTCCTTTCTTAATAGCAAAGGTATACATTTAAGAATCAAGCACAAAATTGGACAATTTGTGTAGGACATGATAAGTTTGACTTATTTCCCTTCTAATTTATTCCTACCTAGGGCTGCCATTATTCAGCCTCGACTAGAATAAGGAATATGTACTTTGTGATCTGCAAAATGATATTATCCATTTATTATTCTTTTGCAGGCATTTGCTAAGTATATACTTTATCCAGTGCTCTAAAACAATAGTTGTCTGTTATTGACTTGACACATTCCTTAAAAACAATAAATAATAGAGGTAATATTATTATGTTATCTTTTCACTTAATTAAATTTAATGCTTTGAGAAATGTGTTAGATGATAATAATATTTAATAACAAGAGTAAAATAGACAAAGAAAACAAATTATCTATTGATTTTCTAAATTGAACAAGTATTGTTGGATAACTATTTTTAGTATAGTGGACAACTATTATTGGATGGAGGGAGTACATATTCTATTATGCATAAAATAATTTATAAATTTCTTTCTAACATTATGTAATAGTTATATGAATTTCTAAGTTGCAAATCAAACACTGTATTAAGTACAATGCTAATGTAATAGCTTATCATGTTTATAAATAAAATCTTGCTTAGCCAAAAAAAAACATGAATAACTTAGCTCCTAACCAACAGTTATGCTTAAGAAAGTATAGCGTTAGCACCAATGGGGATATACCCTCCCAATTGCCAAACGAGAAGGGCAAATAGAATAAATTGAGTAGTCGATGCTATTTTTTCAAGCGACTCAAAATGCTAGCTCTTGTTAAGTAAAGATCATGAGTTCGAGCACTAGAAAATGATAACATAGTAAAAAATACTTTAATTTAGATTAGTCGAAACCAGTGAATTTCTATAACACATGATTAAAACCAAACACATAAAAAAAAAAGGTTACAATAATGTAGGGGTCCAAGACATATTCGTCCATTAGGATTGAGGGCAGAGAGCATAATGCTCACCAAATTAAATCCATCATTTTCAATTAGGTATAAATTTAGTTTACTACTAATAGTGTAAACAATTTTTGCATGCAATCTTCTATATGACACATTCCCAACTAGTGAAGTGGGGGAAAAGGGCCACGAAGAAGTTCAAAGTGGCACACTAGTGGCCTTTACCTAATATTCCCCATTCTAATTTATTCGAACATTAATTTTGATGGGATTGTTGAAATTTCTTCATCAAGAATATCAGAGAATGGAAAAAATCTCATTGAGATTATCACCCTAAAAAATGAATCCTGCAATGAATGAATCCAAATTTAATCAGAGACCACAATACACCTATCTAACATTGAGCGAAAAATAACAAAAAAAATAAATTATTCCTACATAGGAAGTTAGGTACCCCCAATATTTTAAAAAGTAAAAACAATCTACTATAAATTAGCTACAATTCTACATGAAGTAGTCATCATCCAATCAAGGCAATTATATATATCATACGTAATTTGTATCTTGTAGGTGCAGGAACCTGCTGTCGAGCTAGCTTCATTTCTTCAAGATTTTCATCAACCAGGTAATTAAATTAAAACACACAGCTTGTATTTATTCTCATTTTCTGTGGTACTATTCAACAAAAAACGAAGTTTAAGAAAAAATGAAAGATTTATGAAATTTGTAAGAACATATCATGGTCTTTTCGTGTATAAAAGAATAGAAATTTTTGTGGATCATGTAATATTAAACATGCTAGAACTTTATTTTTGTGTTGTGTGTATATACACATATCATTAAGGCGGGTAAAAAAATCTAACGATAAATTATTTTAAAATATAAAAATGAATATCATTTCTATTAAAACATATAAAAAAAAAGTTTCACCTAAAATAGAATATATGAAGTAATAAACTAAAGTATTGTTTTCTCTCCTTTAGAACTTCCCAAATTTACTTGGCCTAACAAATCCCAATTTTGCTGGTAAGCCCATCGTAAAACACTCTCTAGTTGTTTGTTTGAGACCTTTGATTTAAAAGCTTAATCATCTCATTATATTTTTAATC
>JAJOOO010007414.1:0-15754 GCA_029582685.1 Solanum piurae
TTTTCAGACATAGTATTAGATTCAACTTTAGTTTTGAGTGAATGTTCAGTATCACTAAACTATTAGTATCTTTAATTTATTTAGATTAGTTGGGTATTCCCCACTTTCAGTCATCTACTGTTTTAGCTTTCGCCTATCATTTGTTTTACTCGGTTATGTTATAGTATGCTTATGATATCCTAGACACAGAGTTAGCTTGGGGTCACTCGTGATCCTAGGTCCCATGTTTCGTCAATGGGGTAGGCTCAGGGAGTGACAGATGCATGTTCTATGAGTCGACCTACGTACCATAGAAAGCTCTACGTGTCGTAAGAAATTTGTCGTATGGCTTAGGTTGAATTTTGAAAAATGTCAAATCTTTGAGGATGGTCTAGCGATGAACATGACGAGCCATAAGGTTCTCTATAGACCGTAGGAAGTGCCATAGAGTGATCCACACTTAGTAATATTTTTTAACTAGAACGTGAGTTCTACGAGTTGGTCCCATGAGTCGTAGAATTTTAGATGGGCCATAGGAAGGTCCCGTGAAAATTGATTAGGATTATTGGGTTCCAATACTTGTTCTACGATCGAAAAGGACCTCTATCTGAGATTAACCTTGGTACTAAGACCTTTCTGAAATGAGAGGTAAACTGAGCACATCTATCTGAGATGATAGACAAAGGAACCCCATGCAATCTGACTATCTCATTAATGTAAAGCTTGGCGTAGTCCTCCGTCGAATCTGTAGTTTTAACAACCAAAAAAATGAGTGGACTTAATAACTCTGTCTACTATCACCCAAATAGAGTCATGTTGTCTGTGGGTATGAGGTAAACTTGTGATTAAATCCATGTTTATAACTTCCCACTTCCATGTAGGAATGTTAATCTCTTGAGTCATACCTCCTGGTTTTTGATGTTCTACATTCACATGTTGATAATTAAGGCACTTAGCCATAAAATCTGCTCTATCCCTCTTCATGCCATTCCACCAAAAGACTTCCCACAGATCACGGTATATCTTAGTAGCACCTGGATGAATAGAATACCTGGAGTTATAGGCTTCCATAAGGATCTGCTGTCTCAACTCACCCGTCTTAGGCACACATAAACGACCTTGGTAGCGAAGCACACCATCTCCCCCTTCGGAGAAAACCTCAACTTTCTGCTGATGAACTGCACCCTTCAATTGAAGAAATATAAGATCATTGTCTTGTTTTTCCTTAACCTCCGATACCAATGAAGATTCTGAACCATTATGAACTATCACATCATCACCTTTTTATGTTCATAAGGTAAATTCCTAAGCGAGCAAGCCGGTGAACATCTTTTGCTAATTCCCTCCTTTCTTCCTCAACATGTGCTACACTACCCATAGATAGTCTGCTAAGAGCATCATCTACTATATTGTCCTTACCAGGATGGTTAAACACATTCATATCACAGTCCTTCAGGAATTCAAACCATCACCTCTGGCGAAGATTCAACTCTTTCTAAGTGAACATCTATTGAAGGCTCTTATAGTCTGTCAACACATCTACGTGAACACTATACAAGTAATGTCTCCAAATCTTTAGGGCAAATATTATAGCTGCAAGCTCGAGGTCATGAGTCAAATAGTTCTTCTCATGCACCTTAAGATGTCTAGAAGAATAAGCTATAACCTGACCTTACTGCATCAACACGCAACCTAGGCCGACTCTGGATTCATCACAATATATTACATAACTGTCTGAACCCTCTGGTAGAGTCAAAACAAAAGTTGTAGTCAACTTAGTTTTCAGTTCTGAGAAGCTCTTCTCACACTCATCTGACCACTGAAAATTAATCTCTTTCTGAGTCAACTTAGTCAATGGTAAAGCTATGGATGAAACTCCTTCCACGAACCATCGGTAATAACAAGCCAAACCCCAAAAACTTCTGTATCTATAGGAGAGGTAGGTCTGGGCAATTACTTCCCTGCCTCTATTTTCTGAGAATCCACTCGGATCCCTTTGCTCGACACTAGATGACCAAGGAGAGCAACTGATTGTAACCAAAACTTGCATTTGCTAAACTTAGCGAATAACTTGCGATCTTTGAGAATTTGCAGAACAACCCTAAATGAGTCGCATGTTCTTCCTCACTCCTAGAGTAAATAAGGATATCATTAATAAAGATGAGAATGAACAAGTCCAAATACTGCTTGAACACCTTGTTCATCAAATCCATGAAAGCTGCAGGAGCATTGGTTAGTCCAAGAGACATAATACAAATTCATAATGACCATACCGAGTTCTGAAGGCTATTTTTAGGATGTCAATATCTTTGACTCTAAGCTGATATTAACCGGATCTAAGGTCTAGCTTCGAAAAATGATTAGCATCATGAAGTTGGTCAAACAAGTCATCAATCCTAAGGATAGGGTACTTATTCTTGATTGTGACTTTGTTCAATGGTCGATAGTCAATGCACATCCTGAGAGAACCATCTTTCTTTTTTACGAACAACACTGGTGATAACTGAAACAACCACTTAACAACTCAAGCTGACTCTACTACTATGTCTGAAAAGCCTCGAGATGAGTTGAGTTGTTAGGACATGCCCCAGCTAACTCTAACAAAACTAAAAACTAAAAGCAAAGACTAAAATGAAACCATGTTTGTTGTCCTCAGAATATGAGGACTTACTACTGAAGTTGTTGAATGCTAACCGAGAATCGATCTAAGTGTGATTTGGATGCTGAGTACCTGAACTTACATCATGAAAGGATGCAACACAGAGTATACATCAGTACTTGAAATATAGTGAGCATGCATGATATAGATATTAAACTGAATAAATGATATATAAGCTGAACAATACATAACTGAGCAATGATGTAATCTGGGCAGAGATATAGATACTGAAATATAACTGAAAAACTAAACTGAATGCAATGACTAAGTACTAATCATGAAGATAACATGTTGAACTGTATACCGATATAAATGCTGACAACCTGGTCAAATTAACTAAGAGTCTGAATGTGGGTCACCAACTAGAGTAGAGACTGAGAAGGGTTCTGAGAGAGTTTCTGGACTAACACCAAAGTTCAGTGCTATATATGGAGTTACAAAGGAAAGAGTAGCCCCTGGATCTAACAAAGCATAGACATCTAAATGAAAGACTCGTAACGTATCAGTAACCATATCAGGAAAATCTTCCTAGTCCTGGCGAGCCTAGAGAGCATACAACTTGTTCAGACGCTGACTGCCACCTGTACCAGATGAAACACCCTGCTGAGTTGAGCGACTTGCTAGTGTTGCTAAAGCTGTAGACTGAGACCTACTATCCTTACCTCCTTGTCCCTGTTTAGAAGAAGGGCAATCTCTCAACCTGTGACCAGACTGACCACACCTACTATCCTTTCTCTGAAGACACTCGTTCAGATGGTTCTTACCACACATTGGACAAATTGGGTATGTCCTAGTACCTGAAATACTCCCCTGAGACTTTGAGCCTGATGCTCTACCTTTTTTATCCTGTCGAAACCTGAGGGATGGCGCACTAGCTCATGAAGGTGTTGGAGCTGAAGATTTCTACTGGAACTACGAGCAATTTCCACCACCCGATTTCTGCTGAGAGTAATCATAGTTGCTTGTCCTTAGCATGTTCCCTAAGCTTATATCCCTCAACCTGCTGAGCATGAGTCATGAGCCTAGAGATGTTCATATCTCCCAACAACATAGCATTTCTGCACTCTGTCTTCACCAAGTCAGATAGCCCAAATAGGAACTTACACATTTGTTCCCTGGGATCAGCAACCATATGTGGAGCATACCTGGAGAGTTGGGTGAATTTAAGTCCGTACACTTGGACTGACATAGAACCTTGTCTCAAATTCATGAACTCCTGTGTTGCGGGCATTATCATTCCTTGTGTAAGTTCTACGAGGAGGCATGATCTGAAACGTATAACGTCGAGTTAGAAAGGAGATCATACCCACGCACGATAAGAACAACAAGAAAGTGAAGTTTTTCCTAAAACACTTTGTAGCCTCCCCTTCATAGGTGTGGTGCGTTTCACACTCATGAAAGGGACTCTACTTAGTGTGGCTTTTCATAATCCTAGGACTCTTAAACCTAATGCTCTGATACCAAGTTTGTCACACCCCGAGGCAACCCCTTTGGCGTAAACCCTGAGCTGGCATATCACAGCATACAAAGATAAATTGAAATGAGAAATATTGTGCGGAAGCTAAAACATAAGATAACTGAAATGAAGGGGAATACCCAATCTAAGTCTGAATATATAAACTGTACTAAGAGTTCAATAACAACTGAAAGATCAAAATCAAATCTAAAATGGAATCTAACTATGTCTGAAATAAGCATTTAACTGACTAGAGATGCTGGGACATGCCCCCAGCTAACTCCAGAAAACTGAAACTGAAAGTAAATGGATATAGAAACAATCTACACGTGATCTGAATGCTAGGACGTGAACCTACATCACGAGAAGATGTAGCGCATAGTATGCGTCAATACTTGAAAGGTACTGAGCATGTAGGATATGATAAAGCTGAACAATATATACATAACTGAATAAAACATATTGATCAATGATATAAGATGAACATGAAGAATATACTTAACTTACTGAACATGAACTAAACTGAATGCAATGACCAATTTCATAACATACTGAAACTGAATACTGAAATATAACTGGTAACCTGGTCAATGCACTAGAATCTGACTATGGGAGCTACTATTAACCGACATAAAACTACATGAGCTAAATCTCGAGTCCGATGTATACTCCCCATCAAGAGGACCCAATATACCTTGTCAAGGGTATAGAGACATGACTGGCATGATCACTTAATATGATGTCCACAGAAGAGACTTATAAACCTACGGGGGCACGTAGTTCTGGGACTATGAGAGTGACTGACCGTAGTCCAACTAGGTGTTAAGCCTACTCCCAACTGGAAATGTGTACAATACAACATAACTGAAATATACTGAATAGCTCGAAATTCTGATATGCTAACTGAAAATGCAACGTTAAATACTAATAATGAAATATTTGAAAATTGAGGCATGTATAGCCGTTTATCTATCCTAGCTAGTGTAATTCATGAACAAAATGAATCTACACAACTAGGGTTCTGAATTTCATGCAAGGAACTAAGCAACATTATTTAGAAAACATGATAATATGATTAGGAATATCTTAACACCTAAATCACAATAATTATCTGAAGTTCTAGAAACCATAGGTCTAAACAAGATAAAGGGAATCAAGAATCTGACTAAATTCTAGGGACTTAGTGGATGAAAGGAATTCACTAGTGAAATCTCACATATCTGGTGATGAATTCCACGGAGATATCTTTCGATTTCCGGGCTGTAATTGAGGGAAACTTGCTGCATTCTTGGAGAGGGTTTGGTCGATGGTTTCTCTTATTTTGCTCTAAGATTACTAAATTTTTTTGTGAATGAATCACTTAGGGTAAAGTCTGATTAAGTTACTAGGCTAAAACTGACCAAAACTACATAGTTTAGGGGTTAAACGACGTAGTTTAGATGTCCAACGCGTAGGGGAAAAGACCAAACGACTCCTGACTTAAAACTGTCGGGGCCAATCGATGGGCCTGACCGATGGACCATGGATGGATCTATGTCTGTCCTGGTCAACCGTCTTTTGGCTTCAGAGAGGGGCTTCTGAGGGTGTTGATCCACGGCCCATGGTTTGACCTACGGGCTGTAGGTCCGGCCATGGGTCGACCCTTAGCTAAATTTCTGGAGGGGTTCTGGGAAGGAGTTGAGGTGGGCAACCACGGACCCCACCTACGGTCAGTCGGTCAATCTACGGTCCGTAGGTGGCCTCCATTGGTGGCACCTGCAACTTCTGAAAATCTACATTTTGGTCTTTCTAACATACGAGGTGTTATAATTTTATTTTATAATATAGGGTCTGATGCTCCTCCTTTCGGACATGGTTTGATCGGGATTGCTGCGCCCAAATTTGATTGGCGAGTCCTCATAATTTGAGGGCAAGTCCATATACAGATTTATTGTTTTTGATGTCTTGTAGTTTCAAATTTTATTCATGACTTAGGGGTTTCTCCTAATTACATCTATGGATAGAAGACTTATGTCAGACTTAGTAGTATTCCACATATTCTCATATGTACTATGTTTGTATCTTCTATGTAATCGTATGATTTGAGACTTATGTTGCATATATTTCTCATTGGTTCTATTACTTTACTCCATGCTTATGTCAAGTGGCTTGTTTAGGATCTTTCAGGGTTTTATTTATCATGTCACATCTAGGATATACTTTAGGTCGTGACAATGATGTAAAATCAAACCCTAGTTAATGCGACTTCTTTTATTTTTCTCCCACTTTTGTAAGGAAAAAAATAACTGAGGGCTTCTCCAAAAACCCTCCAAAGGCACCCACTGCAAGAGAGAAATGAAGGAGAGAGATTTTAAAGTAAGGAAGGTGAAAACCCATGGAATTTTAATGCTCGTTCATCATGGTTTGCTCTCACGGAGTTGGAAGCTCATGGGCAAGGTTCATCAACTGATTCTTGGAGCCCATGTAGGCTAGGATTTCTATAAATGGAATAGTTAGACCCATTCTTACATCATTATATAATGTAGATTTATGAAATTTCATGTATAGGACTTCGAGCATGGAGTCTAGATGGTTAAAGGTTGCAGTTCATTATTGTTAAGTTAGGGGGGGGGGGATAATGACTAAGGTGTGGTTCTCTAGTTCTTTATTGTTAACCTTAAATTTTCTTATTGTGGTGGTTTAGTAATAGTTGTAAGGTTAAGTGTATGGAAATTTCTAAATTTTACTTATTTTTAGGACTTATGGTAACTAAGGGAATATGATGAACATGAAGAGTATTAATTCATGGGACAAGGAGGTATTTATCGAGGAACAAATGTGTGTTAGTAATGGGGTCCAATTTTGGGCTATTGATATGTAGGTGATGGTTATATATTATCCAATTGAGGTATGTATGCATTTGTACTACTTTATAGTATCACTTGTGTAATGCATGTTGGTGAAAACATAGGGAGCATATGCAATGACAAGGGAAGGCTTAAGTGTCGAGTTGATTGTTTTTGCTCTTTTGAGGCAAGTGGACCTCTTGACACTTCGTTAAGTGAATTGAACATTGTAAGTCATTGTGTGATTGGGAGTAATAGAAATCTGTGAAGGATTTTGTATATTTTACGTATTGTTAAATGATGAATAAGTTCTAGTAATGATAATGTGGGGGTAAAAGAAGAATCTTGTTGGTATTGTAATATATGATGTGTCATGAATGGTTGAATGGTTGTGTTGACTCACTCTTGATGTTGTGCCAAGATTATCTGTATTTGGTTATTATTGTGAATGTTATTATTCTCTCATTGAGCATTTACACATATATATTTTCATTTGTGTCATATCACTATTGTGATGATGCTTTGTAAAAATGATGATAAAAAAAGGATGTGCCATATGTCGTGGTTGATTTATATTGAAATAAAAGGGGTGTGTCACACATCGTGGTTTTTTCATATTGAACTAAAGGGAATGTTCCACGCGTCATGGTAGATGCATGGACTAATAAGTCTCCCATGGATCCTGAACAAAGATGTTGTGGGTGTTTATCATTGAGATAGACATGCATCACTTTATATAATATTGCACTATATTACATTGTACTTCATCCTTGTTTTTTCTATTCATGAGCGATGATCTGATATTTTGGTTGTTGAATTATAAAAGATTGTGATGATATATCTATATGTGTTGAGCTGCGATTTGTGATTTTCTAGATGTGCACTACTGTTATTGAATGAGAACTATTAGGTTGGGCCGATTGATTCTATGCATGTTGTAGTTTTGTGAAGGTTCGAATGGTGTGTTGGAGTACTTGTGTGCTTTTCATATTTATGAGCGAAAAATTACTTAAAAAATTCAAATTCTATAATTTTAAAGCAATTTGATTTTAAATCATAACATGATTTAAAATCATGTCAAAATTAGGGTATAAATTTTTCTGTTTGCATGTAAATGTAAAAATGTTAAACTTTTTGTTGTCATGTTTGATTTACTCTAGTGGAAAGATGCTTCATTTAAGCTATTCTTGTCAACTCAACTTCGTATATTTTTAGTTCATATGTTCAAATTGAACTTACTGAAACATCAACTATAATTCATTTTCAAAATTTAATTGGTTGACATTTTTTATTAGGATATACAATAGTTTATAAAATAAGTAAATTTCTGACAGTAATACACTAACAAACTAATTCTTTATATTTCAGGATAAGTTTAAGATACTCACTTAGATATAGTTCTGAGTAGTTTTGATCATCTATTTTACTAAAAATGAGCATTTTTCATTTTTGTATAATTAAAAAACCTTATCTATTAGATTTAACAAAAGTTTTTTTTTTAATTAAAAAACAGATTTTTAAACTATATTTTATCATTAATACAAAACATTTACATTACTAATTACTTTATAGACATCTTTTCTTGATTTTTAACATAATATTATGTCGTTCATATTATTAGTACTTCATTAAGTAAATAAATCTGATTTTATTATAAAATAAAGAAAAAAACTAAAATCGTATGGAAGAGCAAAGAAAGAGAAGACAAAAAGTAGAGAAATAAGAAGTGCAACTAATTTGAGTGTCTTTCATTAACCATTTGTAGTGTCTTTTATAGACACAAAAGGGTAATACATTACTGGGAAAAGGCAACTTGCTAGAGTAATTTTACTTGGTCATCAATTTGCCACAATGTGAGGCTTACATGACATCCACTTTTACAACACTCCCCTTGGATGTACATGTCAAAGAAAGTCTTGTAGAGCTACTTGTATGTTTTTTATAAGAACCTACTTGTGTAAGTTGTTTATAGGAACCTGTTTGTGGAGGTGCTTGTAAGTTGCATAGAGGTACTTGCTTGCAGAGCTGTTTGTAAGTTGTCTTCTTGATGTAAGCTTATCCATAAAACTATGTAATGGGAATCACAATATGATGTGTTTACTACTCATTGGATTTCATCAATAGATAATGTGTCTCAGTAAAACCTTACTAGGAAAAAAACCCTGTGGGAAAAAGTTCTAGTGAAGGAAAACGAGTACATATATCTAGTAATACAGATTGAGAGTTGCCTCATTAAAAACCTTACCAGGAAAACTAGTGGGATAAAATCTTGGTTAAGAAAAAAAATGAGTGCAACACGTATTATACTCTCCCCGATTAAAACATCACTTAACAACTCGAAGATGACTCATTTCAATCTTATATCTCGGCTTCTCAAAGGTTAAAGTTGATAATGACTTGGAAAATACGAAGTATTGAACATATGCTACATTCTTCTTTTGAAGATCATGAATAAGAAAAAGAACCGTGATGAAATATATTTTGTTCAGTCTTCTTTGATGTGTCCTCCTCTTAGTTGAGCTAAACATGCAACATTATCTTCAAATAATGTTGTTGGAATATCTCATTTCAAAGAAATGTCATTTATTTCCTGGATATGTTTATTGATCTCAATCAAATATATTTTTGACAATTACTCAATTCGTGATCTTGACGGTGTATACAAATTGCTCATTTGATTTGTTAACAACAACACATCACTGATGGACACTTTCAATAAAATTGTCTGTCTTGTGAAATGATTTGATCTGATAATTTTTCAAAATGAAAATAGATAATTTTCTTGAGATCAAATTTCATAATTTTATACAATTTCATGGTCAATAAACCTTGACACAATTGATCAGAATAAACAATTTATATCGATATTTGATTCACTCTAATATCTCCACCGATAAAAGTGATGTTATATTTTACATGCATATTAATAAAATTATTTTCCATGAATAATAATAGCAGGATACGTAAGTGCACCAATTATACTATGACATGGTACTTTCTAACTATTTTAATGAGATCAAAATTAATTTTTATGTTATGCAATCTTACAACCCTTAGGGTGCTATTCAATGAAATCACTTTATAACCTTTTAAATTCTTTGAAATTTTCATATAATATTTACTGTCTAACTAGACACGATAATCATTCATTATGTGTATTCAAGTTTTTCATATATTGTCAGACTGAAAGAAACCTCATTGCATCCATCTTAGGAGAATACATCTCCATAAAATAAAGTCAGGGTTTTTTTTTGCGAAAAATCTTTATTTTCTAATGCACATGCCGTACTTTATATTTTATGATTTTATTATCGCACAAAAAATTATTTGTAGCTCACTGACATTATATCTTGGTATATGGACAATATAAGTCCAAAACATTACTTTTTCAAGTGAAATTAAATATACTTGAATTATATTTTTTTTGGCCAATCATTTATCTATCCACTCTAATTGACAGATTTTGTATCAAATCCTCGTCACCATTTATAATTTTGAGCTCTACATTATATTCAAGATATCTTCGATAATTATTTGATATCGATTCTAATGTAACATAACTTATCAAGCTCACTTTATTTTTCATTATTTTTAGGTACCTAAACCTTTGCCAAGTTTTTATTTATTAAGTGTTATGTCATGGTGCTCTTTCTAAAGCACTTGCCTCATTATTATGACCATCTTGATCATTTACTCCTTTTTTTTCTTCAAGAAGTTTTATCTTTTGAATCGATTAATCTATCACGCTTCAGGAGTGGCATAAATTATGTCCTTCAAGGACTTTTTATAGGAGTATTTATAACTGAATTATAACATAGGTTCAGTGATTGCGTCTGACAATTGACTTAGATTATCTCTTCAACGAGGATCAAACCAATGATAATTCATTACGTATAACTTTTATTTTCCAGTTGTTTATCTCCCCGTAATGTTAGAAATCTAACATTCACCCAACCTTATTGGGGACTCATCTTTGTGCATTGCGTAATGGTTGAGCAATGGAATAATAAACCACATATTTAAATTTCTAGATGAAAATTATTTGGTTCCCGACCTTGAAACAATTGTGATATGAAAATCTTATTGGCTTTATACGTACAAGTGTTGCTACACTTTAAATAACACATATTATTCCAAATTTCTTTTGGGAGTTTGTTCTCATAACCAATAGTTTAACTATAATTGCAGGCATATAATTTCTGCTTAAACCACTGGGATATAACCCAACATCATCAATATAATTTTATAATTTGAAATGTGCTCTTGATTTAATAATTCGAGCAAACAACATTTGCAAAACTTTGCAAGTTGATAATACATCACATGTGATCATAACATAGATGCATCTATTCATATAATAGTAAATGGTCCACATGGCAGGTGAAATGGCCCATATTCACCTTTTCATATATTTCAAAATTTCAGAAAATACAATTTTATCATGAGAACAAACAACACAAGAGAATTCTTGAAGAATGTATTATTTCTTCAATATATATAACCACATGAATTCTCATTTATTTTCATATCATATTTGAACCGCCAAACCGGGATGGTCGTCAACCTGCCATGCCAACTTATATTTATTTCAATAAACTTCTAGTTAATTTTTGCATGTGATTCCATCATCATGCCCTTATTAAGTTACCACAAACAACATGAAAAATGGGTAATCTTTCACATAAATATTTATAACCCACTTTGATTGTAGTAATATCAAGATCTAAAATATTTTCATATTTTATAGTTTCAATATACTTTTTTCCTTGTAATTTCTTTGAACCTTACAAAATTTATTTTGAGACTTACTACAACCCCAATATTATAAATAATTTTCATTCTTCGGATAATAACACTTAAGCTCTTCTAGAGCTTTCAATTAATTTTGTGTACTACCACATATTCCTCAACATATCATTTGTATGGTGAAGATCCCCTTTTAAGGAGAAAATTATTGCATTTTGGCCATAATAACAAATTATCATAGGGAAGAGTGACTTCTTTCTTTAACCTTTTCTTTTCTCGATAATCATAAGCGATGAGATGATCTATGACCACTTGTACCACAATAGCAATTTCTTGCAAATGTCCCATGGAGGTGAGTTATGGTATCATCATAACCATACATAAGTGCATTTCATTCAAATATTTTATCATATATTTCCATATTCACTCTGAAGAATGAGTTAATATTCAAGATTTTTATCACAAATCACATTCTCTTCAAGTAATGGACTATAATATATGTGTTTAATTTTCATTATCGACCACACTAATTTTTGGAAATAATCACAAATTATAATATAATTATCAAAATAATGATGCTAAAATTTAATAAATATTACTATAATAATATTTAGTGTAATACACAAATAATACCTTGGGTACTATTTTAAAAAAAAAATGGTTTCAACAATGTGAAATATTTTTCAGAATTAAACATCTTTTCTAATTATTAGAGAATATATGAATTAACAAAATTTAAATACTAAAATATTAACAAAAACTAGAAGAGGATTATAATTGGATAATTATTCTCTGACCATACCTCTATTTGTGATATCCTTAACTATTTATAGTTATATAAGATGCTCAAGGTAAGGACAACAAATAAAAATATCTACTTAATCATATTATTCGTCACAAGAAATTGGACAAGTATCATCATTTTCAACACATGGGATGACACATTTTCTATAATTACTTGGGCCAAAAGAAATGATTTGACCGTAAATGATTTAGGTGATTTACAAGACAAATATTCATTAGCCATTGTTATTAGAATTTAGGGGTAGTGAACGACTTGACCAAAAAGTAACTAGTCCTTCAAAAATTAATTGAACTTTTGAAATACACCCCCCCTCCCTTTTTTTTTCTATAAATATTATTAACAATTATATCTCAACATCACCTTAAAAACTCAAGTGTGTCATTCCTTAATATTTGTTTTTTTATTTTGATGGAGGATTTATAAAACTTATCAAATTAGGTGGCACAACAACCGCTTGTTTAATGCCTTTCAAATTAAATTGCTAATAATTATTTTCTTCACAATTTGAAAGATTATTCGGAGAACCCATAGTGTTCTTCATTTTTACCATAGTGATGACTATTATTATTTTGTCTTTTTGTCACATTCGTTTATACAATCACAATAGTGATTTTGTCATCTTTTAGACTTATCATGTACGACTATCACTTTCATTTCAGAGAATGAAAAAAAATCATGTGTTTCATAATTTTTCATCAAATGTACATTAGTTTGATCGGTCATCATTATGTCATCAATTTAGTGTATTGGGACATGAATCCACCATTTTGTCCGTAAGAAAGCATGATAGATCATATTTCGATGGAACTTTAACCAATATTGTATTAGGAATAATCCGATATCTTATCCTTTTAATACAGTGAGATTTAAATCCACCATCTTCCCTTCGAGCCTTTCAAAATTTTAGCATTATTGACAGCCATGTGTTTTTTTGAATTTTGTCTAATTTATGTCATGACATTTAGTGAAAATCATTAAGGATTTTGATCTAAAACTCTTCCAAATAAACCAACTGCTTACCACAACAACAAAACAAATATTGCTAGCTAAATATTTTAATTATCCATGAAGTTAAAGGGGAAATGAAGGGTTAAAACAATAAAAAATCATTGGTGTGTCAACGTATGAAATCCAAGTGTTTTCCCCTCTTTTTTTAAATTTTTTTTTCTTATTTTAAAATTAAAAATCAGTTGCTATACATTTTCTCAAGTAAAATCCTATGATGGTAATTAATAGCAATATCATGCACTTTATTACTTATGAAGACTGAAGACCTGCACAAATTTGCAAAATAAAACATCACTCTTCAATGGCCCTAAAGAATCACATAATTTATTAATACTTATTATTAAAAGAAGAAGAATAAAATAATAGTAGGACAAGAGTTGAATAAATCAACCAGCGATGGAAAAGAGAAACATACAAGAATTGTAACTTTAAATCATCAATAGAAGAGTAAATGGATAAAATGTGTGAAAACATCCCTCAATTGAATGTACGAGAGGCATAGTCTTTTCGAATTAGAAATCAATGATTATATTATCATGACCCAAAGTACACCCTAGACGTGACATAGCAAATCGAGCCTCGAAAGACCCTAAACAAGCCATTTGACATAACTATGACGTAATGAAATATAATCTAAGAGATATAGTCAATATACGTCTACAATTATAACATGACTTAGAAGGTAAAACCAAAGTACATAAGAGACACGTGTAATTCTACTAAGTCTAACACAAGCCTTTCTAATATTGTCACGACCCAATCTACTGGGCCGTGCGGGCACCTACATACTAACACCTAAGTAGGAGAACCCTCATAACCCAATAATTTAAAATATGCGGAAAATTAAATAAAATGGAAATTAATTAACATACTAACGAAATTCTTTATTAAAAACTTTTAAAACAAATTTGAGTTAAGACTTGTAAACAGGTACAAGAGCTACTAAGAGTACAACTGGACATGATAATTAAAAGACACAGCTCCCACCATGCGGAAGGAAGAATAGAAGCTGCTGGAGATTTTCTTCATCTTCACCTAATGAAACCTCACCGATCCTGCAACCAGACTATGTCAAAAGACATAGCAAGAGTAATATCAATACAAACACATGTACTAGTAGGCATAATCGATCAACCCGACGCCCACCGCATAATATAAGAAACCAACTAGTAAGATCATGAAATAAACCACTCGCTTCTCCACCTTCACCCTCTCTTGAAATACCTCCAATATACACTAGTACTCTGACTACTAACATCCTTCTCAATCAACCTACCTACCAGGTACTTGATCATAACCTACTGTTCTGACACATTAGCAGTTCCCCAATTAAATCCGCAATGCATTCCAACTAACCGCTTACTTCGTACCCTTACTCCCTCGTCACATTACTCAACCATGGTCACATAGTACACTACCTCAAACTTCCTTACCTCTAAACCCAATCTCTTTCTCCAAGATGAAGTCCACCTACGCATATTTTATCACATACACTACCTCTACTTTCCGCCATTACGACACACGAACAACCTTTACTATCCCTTTATCTCCCCTTGAACACTTTACCCTTCCACTATACCCTACAAGTCTGCTAAACACACAGAACAATCAAATATACGCCGTCATAACCTTTACCACTAAGTGCAACATATATAAGTCCACACCACCATATAATCACATGAACGAACAATGAACAACTTCACATTTTCTCAAAATACACAATTATGAAAAATTATTGGTTCTCTCATGGAACCCAAACCCAAAATAGTTAGCATACCGGAATGTGGTACCCGATCCAATAATTATTCCGGAACGTGGCACCCGATCCAATAATTATGCCGGAACGTGGAAACCGATCCAATAATTATGCTTGCGCGTGGCTACCGATCCAAGTTAGTTATGCCGGAACGTGGCAACCGATCCAAGTTAGTTATGCCGGAACGTGACAATCGATCCATTCAACACACCACAATCGCAACCACAAGTATATTTTCAAGATCATACATTTAAGTCATGATTTCATGGTAACCATCATTCATCTATCTCATTTACAACAAGTGTGATCAATAATTCAACATTCATATACATACATGTATCATAATGAAGCAAGAACAAACATACATCACACAATCATAAAATTACAACCATCACCTAAAATGGATTATTCATCTGTACACATCATGCAACCCTACTTCGGCCATACTCAACCCTAATTCATCTTCTAAGGCTTCTTTCTAGGGTTTAAATCAATAATCATTCGGTGCACGAAGGCTTAC
>JAJOOO010007415.1:0-26059 GCA_029582685.1 Solanum piurae
AATTACAACACCAAGAAAGAGAAACAAAAAGAGAGAAAAAATTCACAGAAAAAGATAATTATAAGACGATTTATCGATCTTCAACAAAATTGTACTTTAAAATAACTATGTCCAAATTCAATTCTTGATTGGAGCAATAATGGCGAGTTGAGGTCCAAGCTTCTCCTCAGCAACTTTCTCAGCCTTAACTCTAAGTCTGCTTTCTCCTCTCGTATGCTACATGCGCTCTCTCCTTCCTCTTGTTCTCGAGTTCCTTGATAGAGAGACAAGAAAATGTGAAGAATTTGGAAAGCTGAGAAATAACAAAGAAAAAAAGACTTTTCTACTTTAGTAAAGAATCGGGTCGGACTGAACGGGTTGAAAAGAGTGAGCATCACGCGCGACCACCCAGACGAGGGAATGAGTCAAAATGGCCCATTTACAAAGATATCAAAAAGTTTTGTGGGGTGATAGGACACTTCCAAAGTTAAGGTGTCTTTATGAAAATATGGGACAACTTCAGTGGGGACTTTTTGTCTTTACTCTTATCTATATTCAAATTTAGTATATGGATATTCCCCATAATTTTCAAATTTATTCTTATGCTTTAGCTTCCGCACAGTCTTATTGTTTCAATTTTATCTTTAGCATGCTTATGATTATGCCAGCAGGGTTAGCTTGGGGTCACTCGTGATCCTAGGTCCCGCGTCCGTGTCCAGGGGGTAGCCTCAGGGCGTGACACTTGGTATCAGAGCGTTAGGTTCGTTGATATCATCACACAAGAACAAATATAGTAGAGTCTTATGGATTGGTATAGGGACGCCTTTACTTTTCTTCAGGTGGCTATAGGACGTGAGTAAAACTCATTCCTTTCTTTCACACTATTACTTATATCCAATTATTATCTGGGCAATACAAATTGATATCTAACCTCATTCTCTGTATTTTACATATGGATAGTATTAGAGCGATAGAAGTGGTAGCACAAACACCAGCAAGACGGGATGTGTCCTCGGAAATAAGAATATTTTTCCGATTGACTACAAGGACTTTAATGATTAGTGACCAACATGATCTCTTTATTATGTTCTTAAGTTCAAACCTATAGTCTTCAAGAGTACTGAATCTACTGATGTTTATTATTTCCTTAATAATTGTCATGATTTGTTTCATAAAATGGATATAGTAGAGCTATTTGGTGTTGAGTTTATGAAATACTAGTTCCAGAAGTACATTAAAATTTGGTGGGGTCTCATGTTGAGTGTTGACCAGTAAAGGAACTACCTATGACTTGGGTAGAATTTTCTAGCTCTTTCATGAAGAAGTATATCCCTTAGACTTTGAGGATACGATGAAATATGAGTTCCTGAATTTAGAGCAAGGGAAGATGTATGTTGTAGTCGATGAGGCCAAATTTCATATTTTATCTAGCTATGTTACTCAACTTTTTTCAGTCCGGAAGAGGGGATTCGCCAATTTGTGAAGGAATTGAGGTCAGATTTGCAAAATCTAGCTTTACTGGTGGCTGCTTATGCAAAATCTTTTCAGAAAGTGGTTGATTTTGTGATAAAGGTATACGTAGAGGGGTGAAGCCATTTGAATTCCCCAAGATAACAATGTGCAAAACATTTCGTAAGTGAGACGATTTTAGTATTTCTGCTCTTGATGGTGAGTCTGTGCTGATTGAGAAGGTGTATAGGTCTTGCCTTGTGGCATTTTTGGAGAGTAGAAGTTACGTAGATTTAATTATTTTGCATATGGTTGACATATATGTAATCCTGGGTATGACTTGTCTTTCTCCAAATTTTGCTATCTTAGATTGCAATGCTAAGATTGTGACCTTGGGTAGATATATTTTCAAGGCTAGGTATATAGTATTATGGGTGTCTACGGACTCATTTTCTTATGAATACTGTATTCTTGATAGACTTGACACGTTATGAATCATCGAGGAAAAGAAATACATTAGGGGATTAATATGCTTGACTTTGGTTCTTTGGTCAAGGTAGGTTATGATTTGTTCTATATGATAGAGAAACTATTAATAGTGATTGGTAGTCATTGAGTTATGTCGTGAATCTTCCTATGTACTTACTCGTTGTGGTTTAATGATTTATATGTTGTTGTGATTGGACTGTAATCCCAAGATCGCGGAATCCATAATCTTAAACTTTCTATATCAAAGTGATGCCTTGAATAAAGAAGTCTTACTAAAATATTGTTAATGAAGTGGAAATTGATGAATTAACTATATTGTTGGATCGGACACCACAAGCCGGCGCGATATATTTAAATTGGATACCACAAGCCGGCACAATATGTTTTGATTGGGTGCTCTGAGTCGGCACAATATTATTTGATCGGGTGTCACATTCTAATAGGGTAACATTAAAGGGAAACATATTAAAATAACGTAATGCACTCAATCTCAAAGAACTAATTTTTCAAAAGAGCGTGGTGTAGAGGCATGGGTCCTCAAGTGTGTTCTTGATATTGTGACTGATTACATACTCACTTCGTTGTTGTTGCCACTTGTTCATGTTGTTTGTTGCTTACCAACTACTATGTGCTATAGTTGATTTCATGTTATTACTTTATGCATATTAGTTTCTATTTTGAGTCGGCTAATGATATATATTGTGTACATGTTGCCCGGTATTGACTTACTTGTATTTTCCTTCATTTTCCTTTTGTGGAGTGTAGTGAGTGTATCAACGGCTTTGAATCACACTCAACTCTAGCTAGTTTCCAACATATCAGGTTCGAGTGTGAGCCATTCATTCTAGCTCATTTTGGATTCTCTCGATCATCACATGATGTCCTTAGTTTTCGGACACAAACTGGTTTTTTTATTTATTCGGGTATCTTTATTACTCTTAGATTTGGTATTTTGGGATTAGATGTCCTTGATGTGATGAGGTTCAGCTCTTGGAAATAATATCTAATAGGTGCTAGTTGATTTTTGTTTCTTACATTAATAAGATTTGAGTTTCCGCATTATTATCGTATTTCATAAGTTGAATAACTAATATAAGTTGAGATTTGCATTAGTTGGTTCGCCCACCTAGAAGGTTAAGTGAAGGTATCACTCATGACTCATTTTGGATCGTAACACGATATTAAATAATACTCATTTTTAGTTATACAAGAATATATGGAGTATTATTTTATATATATGATAAAAGGAGAATCAAAATACATCTATATTATCTTAAAAGCATGAACTCCTAACTTGAATGTTAAACTACTATAATATCCCTAACTTAGGTTGTGCCTTTTTCGATGAGTTGTGACTTTTTCCAAAGGGTTGTGATTTTTCGATAAGTTGTGACTTTTCTAAAGAGTTGTGACTTCTTCAATAAATTGTGACTTTTTCCAAGGGTTGTGACTTCCCGAAAAGGTCATGAATTTTCAGATAAGACACAAAAAACACTTGTTCAAACTACCTTTTGTTGACTATAAATAGAGGGGTTTCCTCTCATTTTTCAACCACAATTTTTTTTTTAAATCTTCTACTCTTCTTCTTCTTGCATTATAATTTTTTTTTGTGTGATTTATTGTTGTTGAGTGAGTTTGAAGTTTAACAGAATATGGGGCACTATTCTGATGAATGATAAATCATTCTATCCTAAGAGGGTATATTCGATAACTTCGAGTAGTTGTGGAAAATAATTTTAATTATAAATAATTATTTTTTACTTAATACATACATTAGTATGTAATGTTCCAATATATGAAGTTAACATGATGTAGTCTATTTTCATTTGCTTTTGTTAACAATTTCTTTTGTGATGTAGATATATGCTTCTGAATATCTTTTTCTAAAATTTAGAGAATTGTCATGATTTGTTTTTTTAATGTTCAAGACAAAAGAATGACTTTATTTATCAATACTACTTATGTGATCTAGATTGTCAGGAAGTTTGCTTCAAAATAGTTATTACTATATAAATTACTATATAAACATTGTCTTTTTGTTTAACTTATTTACTATTTCATGATATTTAAGTATTTTAGACAAAGAGAAATTCATATGACTTGTAATAACACAGGTTGAAATTTGTATTAGTTTAATTTTTTATTATTTATTTAATAGCTAATTTTTATGAGATAAATATTTTCATTAATGAAAATATATATTTACATTTTGGTAGGTATTTGTAATTAAATTAAAGTATTATATATGTCACAAATGTATTATCAAGTTAACAAGATCTTCTAAGTTTAAAATATATTATTTAAAAATGTTCCAAGATATTTTTATTTTTTTTAAAAAACACTCACAACAAATGTGAAAATATGTGAATATATATGAATCATTTAAAATTTATCAATTACAAAATAAATTTTATATTCAGTAATATGGAATAAACATTTACATTTTGCCCCTACACTAAATTAAAATATAATAACTACAAAAATAGTAACATTAATTAAAAGTCCTATTTATTTATGTATGCATAAAATTTAATAGAAATTCAGCTATTGCACATTAACTCTTTTACGTTCTAAGGTATAACATTATGAATTCCATAGTTGTTACATTAATTTCTATCTTTCATCTATCCTTATATTACCTTTTGACCAATAATTTTTCATATTATTACACTGCCCATATATATGTGATAACATGGTTCTGTAATTTTTCCTTTGACGAATCATACTTGGTTGAATAAATTGAAATAATTTACGAGTATATGAATTATATCTTTTTAGGGTGTAAGATGAACATGTAGTTATATATATGAATTCACACATAAAATATATTCTTTAATTTTAATTTTTAGTTTTTTCTGGTAAAAAAAAAAAGGAAACCTTTCTCAGTTAACTATGGACAGCCAAATAACTTTCTTTTATTTATGTACACAGTCAATCAAGAAGTGAAGTATGAGAACCAACAACAAGAACATCGTCTATTATGTGATAACTTATAAATGTAGTTGTTCTCTTCACATTTTCATATGACATCTAAATAGTTTAACGTGGAATACACGTGCAAACATCTGGTTAGATGACAAGAAAAATACACAACAAATATTGTCTATAAGGTAATATTAGTGAGATATGACTAATTACACAATTGAACTTCATCAAATTGAAATAAATATATAATTTATTGCATGTAACTAATAAAATTTCTCATTGACGATCTTCATAGGTTTGTGTGAATAAGAGATATATATGACGATCCACATTGAACATTAACAAAAGAATCTGCAATATTATTTTGTGCTAAGCTTAGTATTCAAATCTTCGCCTAAATAAGCAATACTATTTACTATACCATATATTTTCTGTATTAGTAATCACGTGCAACGCACGTGTCAAAAAATAAGTATTTAAAAAAAGTAAGAGTTGGACTATTTTTAAACACAAAAATACCCTTAAGAAATATTTATTTATTTCACTATCAAATTTGAAATTATATTTATTCCATATTTAATTGATATTAGCTGATATCAGGATAAATTATAAACCAAAATCTTAAAAATTTATAATTTATCCCATATGAAATTACAATCCTTGTTTTAAACCAATGTTTCATATTAACTAGGAAAGAGATCTACTTTAATTTAATTCACTTTCCTTCTACACCGATGATTGACTATAACATCTAACGGTTCAAATACAGTATCTGCGTCATACAAAACTAACCAATGATATGTAGCCCAAAATTCCTATATAATAAACCTCTACATCTCTTTCACTTCACACAATTCAAACTTCAAAATCCCCCCAATTTCTGAATTCTTCCCTTCAATGGCACAAAATGTAGAGAAGAAACCCATAGAGAAGAAATCGTCGGCTGAGAAGGCTCCTGCCACCGCCGCTAAGAAATCAAAGGCCGGCAAGAAGCTTCCTAAGGACGCCAGTGGAGACAAGAAGAATAAGAGGTCAAAGAATTATGCCGATACCTACAAGATCTACATCTTCAAGGTGCTGAAACAGGTTCATCCAGATATAGAGATTTCAAGCAAGGCTATGGGAATCATGAACAACTTCATCAATGATATCTTTGAGAGGCTTGCTGATGAGTTTTCTAAGCTTGCTAGGTACAACAAGAAGCCTACCATCACTTCTCGGGAGATTCAAACTGTTGTCCGATTGGTTCTCCCTAGTGAATTGGCCAAGCATGTTGTATCTGAGGGTACAAAGGCGGTTACCAAATTCACTAGCTCTTAGAGATGTGTTAGTTTTGTATTGATTTTTCTGTTGGATGATTTTCGATTATGTTTGATTATATAAAGAACAGAAAAATTGAATATAGGATAGATTTGAATGAGTTCAAAAAAAAAAATTGAAGAGACAAAATTGATGTTACTCTTGATATCTAATTTTTCTATTCCAAGTAGTTTGTTATTGTTATTGCTTTCATTTTTGCAATCTTTTTTCTAACTGCTTTGAAATGCTTCATTATCGAAAGAAACATCTCTATTTTCTTATAAAAAAGTTGATTGTACAAAAGGTTACTTTCATGAAAGAAAAACAACTAAACTCGTAATGATTTTCATCTACAACATATTTTCATTTTTAAGATTCTAGTTACATAAATGTAGTACTTGCAAAGAATTGAAACATAAATCATCTTAAGATTCGGGAACAAACTTAGTGGTGTAAACCCAAGCATTGTTAACAATAGGCTTGTCAAGGTGATCCAATAGGTTCTCAAGAGGGCCTTTGCCGGTAACAATAGCTTAAATGAAGAATCCAAAGATGGAGAACATAGACAGTATTCTGTTCTTGGTCTCTTTCACCTTGAGATCAACAAATGTGGTAAGGTCATCACCAAGGCCAAGTGGGTCAAAATATTGGCCCCCGGGGTATGAGTCGTTGCCGTCTCCAACTCTTGGAAGTCCATTGATTCTAAAACCTTCAACAAATCACATAATCATAACTCGGAAACCTAGCACAACTAGAATACTCTGAGCATGGACAAGGTTAGGGTTGCACATATCACGACCCAAAGTACACCCTAGACCTGACATCGCATATATGACCCCAAAAGTCCCTACACAAGACACTTGACATACATATATTCAACATTATAGATAAAAACAAGAAATCTCATAAGAAGTAAAGAGTTTGATATGAAAGTGGAAATACATCAAAGTCTAGACAAGCCATCTATTACATAAAAAAAGGAGTAGTAGGGACATAACATGTACACAAAGTACAATATCTGAAACATAAAGACATAAGTAGGTAATAGAGGTAATACTGTCCTCGAAGTATGAGGACTCACCAAGTCTTCAAATCCTTAAGATGATCAACTAGCAATAAATGGAGGAAGAAGAATCGTCAAGCCCTACATTAGAGAAACAATATAGTCACAAATATGTATTAGTACATGAAATGTACTAAGTGTGATGTGAATTCAATAAAACGTGAAACTTAATCTAAGAGGACATAATCAAAAACATGATATGCATGACAAAGCTAAAACATAGTAAAATCATTTGAGAAGAATAGTAAATCATGAACATGGTCAATGCATCTTGAAACATAAGAAAAGTTTCATAAAACATTTGTAAGTAACTTAGTTCATTTTATGGGATATTAGCTTTAACTGAAAATAGATCATTTGATGTATAACATGGAATCTGATGTAACTCCCACACCAATAAGGGAGAGTCTACTTGCCAAGGTAGAACTCTTTATCATATCATATGCTATATGCGGATCCACTAGATAGGTAATTTAAGTCAAACCTACAGGGGAACATAATTTGGAACTAGAGCTTGTTAGTAGAGACTACCTTATTTGAGCCTCTACCTCAATGTTCTCTCTATCCTAAGTTAAATACCAACAAAATAGTCACATATACATAAAATTATCATCATCCATGATGAAGCATAATTGAAATACTAATCCAAGCTTAAACATCATACAGTATCTCATTAAATCTTAAATCAAGTCTAAGTGAGAAAATCTTTCACCAAGTCATGATCCCTTAAGTACGTGAGAAAAACTTTCACAATTCATTGACGATTATCTTGAAGCAACCTAGATTACTAAACATTCCTTTTCGTAAATCATGCATAAGTTCCTGAAGACATCATTCTTTGATTCATAGCTTTACTTCAAATTCATTCAAATTAGAGTTCATAGTAAAAATCATGATCAATGCATGGGTTCATATGGAATTGATTGGAAAATATGTAATTGAATCTAAATAATTATAATATGATCAAAACCAAACAATTGAATACAAGTAGAACCCATGAGAAATTGAATGACGACCTAGACAATTGAATTGAAATTTAATGGGAGCATTGAAGAATCTTTGGGGACTCAAGGGTGAATGGAACCCATTAATGAGCTACCTACCAACCTTATATCAAAATCCACAAGCAATTGATGAAGAGAGGAGACTTGAACTTGAAGAACCCTAACTTCTTTTTCCTTGATCTAGAGAGGGAATTTTGAGAAAACCTAGGAGAGCATTTGGAAATTTGAATGTATGAGGGAGTTGGGGAAAATTTAGGAGTATATGGGTACTTATAGGTATTAGAACTAGGGTCAAAACGAAGTAGTATAGGCACTAAATGGATAGGAAAATACCCTAATACCCTTTCAAAATAAGTGTCGAATAGCCCTACAGTTGTAATCTATGGTCCATAGGAATTTCTACGACCCACCCTGGTCAACTGTAGAACAAACTTCAGAATACCAAATATTCAATCATTTCCCACAAGACCATTCTATGGTCCATCCAAATTCCTACGGTCCGTAGACCCCATTCGTAGAACTAAACCTTTGGTCCAAAATTTTACTATGTCTTGGACCTTTCTATAGGACGTTCCTATGGTCGGTAAAACAAACTATGACTCGTCAAAACCATCCATAGACCTGAGGTCTTATATAAAATCTATGATCAATTCTACAAGTCAGTCCTACGACCCATCAAACTTTCTATTGTTCATCATGTCAAGTCGTAGGTCCAACCTTAGAAACTTAATTTTCCAAAACTTAATTATGGGTCTAAGAATTCCTTCGTACGACCTGTAGGACTGCCTACGGTCTGTAGGTTGGACTAGAAGAATCTTTTCAGTACCTAAAAATTAGTGTTTTCCTTTTTCTTAAGACTTTCTAACTTCAAGGGTATTACAATATCCCCCCTTGGGAACATTCGTTCTCGAATGAGACTCAAGCTAGAAAGAATACTGTAGGAGAGAAACTAACAACACAACATGAATACATTTTTTCATCAAAATGCACATAAAACAGTGAGAATCACTCCAAGATATATAAAATCAAGTTTTCATGAACTTGCATGCATATGGAAACATGAGAATGACTAAAACACATAAGTTTGAAATAATGAACCATAATGAGCTAATATCTCAAGCTAGAGTAGAAGCGGAGGGAAAGAACTGAGGATGTTGGGACATCATATCAGCTTTGGCCTTCCAAGTAGCACCCTGAACTAATTGATTCCTCCAAAGAATCTTAACGAAAGAAACTTTTTAGTTTCTTAACTTCCAAACTTGCCGGTCTAAAATCTCCACCAGAACCTCTTCATATGAAAGATTCTGCTTAACTTCCAAACTCTCTAAAGGAACAATAAATGTCGGATCTCCAACACACTTCTTCAACAAAGAGTCATGGAATACCAGATGTATCAATGCTAAATCATTAGGAAACTCAAGTTCATAAGCAACTTTTCCAATATACCTCAAAATCTAATATGGGACCACATACCATGGACTATGTTTCCATTTCTTTCCATACCTCATGACACCCTTCATGAGTGAAATTTTCAAGTAGACCCGATCATCAACATCAAATTCTAGTTCTTATTTCTAACATCAGAATAAGACTTTTAACTTTGAGTAGTTTTCAACCTCTCACAAATAAGTCAAACCTTTTCCATATCCTCATGCACGAACTCGAGCCCTATCAAATAAACCTCACCAACCTGAAACTAACTTATAGAAGACCTACACCTCATAGGATAAAAAACATCAAATTGTGTCATCCCAATACGAATGATAGCTATTATTAAAAGAAAACTCAATCAAAGGCAAGTGATCATCCCAATTACCATTGAAATCAATCACACAAGCTCTCAACATATCTTCCAATGTATCAATGGTACACTCGGCTTGTTGATGATTCAGAAATTTTGACTCATTTAGGGCTTTATTTTCATAGTTTTACTGTCCTCAATGCCTAATTTATGCTCAAAACTAATGTTAAAGTGTTGATTTGCAGTAATGAAGGCTAAGGAGTAAAGAAATGACATTATCGGGCAAAAAGGAGTGAAAAAGCTGAAGAAATTAAAGAAAGGCAATCATGGTGATCGCCAAGACCACTCGGTGAGCCATCGAGTGACTCTTTAGCTTGCCAAAAATTCCATCATGGCTGCCCCAGGGAAAAACCTACTTGGTGATGGAAATGGAAATTCAGGGTACCGCCAAAAGTTAAGACGTTCTCAAAACATCATAAGATGGGTGAAACTAACTCTATCAGCCCATTATGCATGCAATGCACATAAATAAGGAGGAAACATCAACTCCAAGCTAAACATACTTAAATGCATCATAAGAAAGTGGGAACTACATCTAGCAACCCAATATGCATGAAATGTCAACGTTAGTCATGTTCAAGGAGACACCACCTTCTCCAAGCTAAAAGCGTTCTCAACATAATCTCATGGAGCTCATATGCAATTCAATCTCAAAAAGCATAGCTAAAGCATGTTCATCAATTTATCTCATGAAGTCTTATAGGCAACTCATACTCAATGCACAACAACATGATGAAAATCAATCATGTAAACTGATTTTCTTTCAAAACACAAGTTTTCATGAACATGCATCACATAAGGAAATCATGGAAACACATAAAAACACATGACTCCTAAAACAAGGACAAACCAAAAGGAACTCCTTACCTCAACCTAGAGTAGAAGTAGAAGGAAAGAGATGAGGATATTGGGACATCATATCAGCCTCGACCTCCCAAGTAGCACCCTCAACTAATAGATTCCTCTGCAATACCTTCACGAAAGATATTTCCTTATTTCTCAACTTCTTGGCTTGCCGGTCTAGAATCTCAACCAAATAATCCTCATAAGAAAGACTCTCATCAGCTACAAACTCTTCTAGGGGAACTATTGATATTGGATCTCCAACACACTTCTTAAGTATAGAGACATGGAAAACATGATGCACTATCGCCAACTCATTCGGCAAGTCTAACTCATAAGCAACCTTACCAACGCATCTCAAAATCCGATATGGGCCTACATATCAGGGACTAAGCTTCCCCTTCTTACCAAACCTCATTACACCCTTCATGGGTGAGATTTTCAAGTAATACCAATTGTTAACTTCAAACTCTAGATCATTTCTTCTCACATCGACATACGAATTTTGTCTACTTTGTGCCATTTTCAACTTTCCCCTTATAAGCCAAAATTTCTCTAGGGCTTTTTGTACCAATTCCTGACCTATTAGGGCAACTTCAGCCACCGGTAACCTAACTATGACAGACCTACGCCTCCTACCATATAAGAACTCAAATGGAGCCATATTGATACTTGAGTGATAACTGTTATTATCAGCAAACTCAATCAATGGCAAATGGTCATCCTAATTGCCCTTAAAATCAATAACACAAGCCCTTAACATATCTTCCAAAGTTTGGATTGTACGCTCCGCTTGCCCATCAGTTTGGGGATGAAAATTCGTGCTACGCTTAACCTTAGTGCCAAGACCCTTTTGGAATGACTTCCAAAACTGTGAAGTGAATTTGGTACCACGATCGGAAATAATGGACAAAGGCACTCCATACAAATTTACCATCTCTCCCAAGTACAACTTGACATAGTCCTCCGCCGAGTAGGAAACCTTAACGGAAGGAAATAAGCCAATTTCATCATCCGATCTACTATCACCCAAATCGAATCATATTGTCGTTGGGTGTGAGGCAAACCAACTATAAAGTCCATATTGAAGTCTTCCCACTTCCAAGTTGGAATGCTAATGTCTTGGGATAAACCTCCCAGTTTCTGATACTCAACCTTTACTTGTTGGCAATTTGGACACTTGCCACAAATCCTGCAATATCCGTCTTCATCCCATTCCACCAATAGACCTCCCATAAATCACGATATATCTTGGTGGCTCCGAGTGAATAGAATACCGCGAACTATGTTCTTCTGTCAAAATATGTTCCCTCAAGTCTTCCATATTTGGAACACATAAACGACCTTGGTATCTAAGCACACCATCTCCCCCTTGGGAGAAAGCCTTAACAGATTTCTTAAGCACCGTTTCTTTCAATTCTACTAAAATTGGATCAAGACCTTACTTGGATTTCACATCTTCCACAAAAGATAATTCGGAATCATTGTGAAACATAACACCATCCTTGGTGGAGTCCACTAGTTAAACACCTAATCGAGCTAATCTATGAACATCTCAAACCAACTCTTTCTTTCTTTCTTCAATATGAGAAACACTACCCATAGATAACCGACTAAGAGCATCCGCTACCACATTGGCTTTACCGGGGTGATAAAAAACACTCGCGTCGTAATCTTTCAATAACTGAAGCCACCTTCTTTGGCAAAGATTCAAATCTTTTTTACTAAACACATGTTGCAAACTCTTGTGGTTGGTAAACACATCTACATGTACTCCATACAAATAGTGTCTCCAAATCTTTAAGACAAATATGACCGCTGCTAATTTAAGGTCGTGAGTAGGATAATTCTTCTCATCGATTTTAAATTTCCTTGAGGCATAGGCAATAAATTTTCCATTTTGCATAAGCACACACCCTATCCCAATTATCGAGGATCATAATAAACCATCTATCTCTTACGATAAGTTCAACACCGGAGCGGAGGTAACGCTATCTTTCAACTCTTGAAAACTCTTTTCACATACGTCGGACCATATGAACTTAGCCTTCTTTTGAGTCAAAGCCGTCAAAGGAGAGGCAATTGAAGAGAAACCCTCAACAAACCTTCTGTAGTAACCGGGTAAACCCAAGAAACTTCTAATAAATGAAGGAGTTAGAGGTCTACGAAAACTACTGATTGCATCCATCTTCTTAGGATCTACCTTAATACCCTTACTTGAAACAATATGACCAAGGAAAGCTACGGACCTTAGCCAAAATTCACATTTATTAAACTTCGCAAAAAGTTGTTGGTCCTTAAGAATTTGCAACACGATCCTCAAATGATTAATAAGCTCATCCTCACTCCTTGAGTAAATCAAAATATCATCAATGAACACAATCACAAACATGTCAAGGTATTGTCTAAACACTCTATTCATCAAATCCATAAACGCCGCCAGATCATTAGTCAACCCAAACGACATTACCAAAAACTTATAATGAACATACCTTGTTCGAAAAGCCGTCTTCGGAATGTCATCATCTTTCACCCTCAATTGTTGATAACCCGATCGGAGATCAATCTTAGAGAAATAACTTGCTCCTTGAAGTTGGTCAAACAAATCATCTATCCTTGGAAGAGGATACTTATTCTTAAAGTTCACCTTGTTCAACTTTTGATAGTCAATACACATACGAAGAGAACCATATTTCTTTCTAACGAACAAAACTGGAGCACCCCATGAAGAGATACTCGGTAGGATAAAAACCTTATCCAACAAATCTTTCAAATGTTCTTTCAACTCCTGAAGTTTTGCCGGAGCCATATGACAAGGAGGAATAGAGATAGGTTGCGTATCTAGGAGAAGGTCAATACCAAAGTCTATTTCTCGCTCGGGAGGAATACCAGGTAAGTCATCTGGAAACACTTTAGAAACTCATTAACAACGGGGATCGACTCGAGATAAGGGGTTTCAGAATCTACATCTGTAACATTCTGGATAATTTTAAACTAAACTAGAGTCAAACACAAAACTAATAGGCTTAGCTAAAGCTTGACTTTAGGGTTAAAGCCCAGAAAATACCTCCACGTACCTTAAAATTCATGTTTTCATCTTAGAATGTCAAGGCCTAAACCCCTAGGACCAACCATGGGTCCTTGAGAAAAGAGGCCCCAAAAAGTGACCTGCGCAGTGACCCATGAGGGCACCTACGCCCCGTAGGTCCACCCATGCCCCGTAGGTGGGGGTCGTGGGTCAAGCCCTAAAAATCAGGGCCCAGACCATGGACCTACTATCCTGTAAAATGGCCAATAGGTTCATTCACGGATCGTAGGTCCTAGGTTCGTAGGTGGCACCTGTAATCTACCTAGCTTCTACCTATGGAGGGGTCTTTAGGTAAATTCCTAATTAAGTTAGTTTAATGGAGGGTCATTTTATATGGTTTTTAATAGAAATATATAAGACTTTTAAGACATTAAATAACTACAAACACTTCATAAAAATCTCAACTACCCAAATCAAAATCAAACCTCTCCAAAATCTTCTCTCTAAAAACTCCATTGAAAAAGAAGAAGAAGAAGAAGATCAAGTTAGGGCTTCAAGAAGGGGGCTTTCTCACACAAATTTGTTGTATTTCTACACCCAAGGTATGGTAGTCTTTTATTCATGGAATGCTTTCTTCCATGGAGTCCTTAAACTTCCAATTTCAAAGTAGACAATTCTTCAAAACCTAGGGTTTTCATTCCAAGTCATGGATTCTTTATAAAACTATTTTCAATAATTTATTTAACACATATTATGATTGAATTGTTGTTTTATGTTGGTTTTATGATAAAATATCCCATGAATCCATGAAATCCCCATAACCCTAATTTATGACTTTGTGATGGGAGTGAATTATAATAAGACCAATTATATGGATTTGTATTTGTTGTAATTTAGTTATTTTGATCATATTATTATCCATGTTGAATGTAGTAACCCTAAATTGATTGCAAGAGTGTGATCCTTGATCCAAGAAGGGTCAAACATGGGAATTATGCCAAATTGTGGGCTTCATATATGCATGTGTTTTGAACATGATTATATTCTACTTATTGTGTTAATTGAAAGTTCATTCTCATAAACACATAATGAACATGATGTGAAAGTTCTTCTCACTATATGATGATTCTAAGGTTGAAAGTCCATTCTCACCTATTGAATCTATGAGCTATTTTGTGAATTGTGTTGGATGGAGGGTTTACACACTCCTTCATGTTTGTAAATGCAATTCAAAGGCTAAACATGTAATTGTGAGAAGTAATGCTTAGGACAAAGTGGATATTGAATATGAGATAGAGGCTCTCCCGTTAAGAAAGACGGGGTTTCTAAAATTAATCTCATGAGATGGAAGCTCCCCCGTTAAGTAAGGTTGGGTTTCTAGTAACAATCTTTGTATCCCTTAACTATGTGCCCTCATAGGTCTTTAGCTAGTGGATCCACCTAAAATATAATACATTTAGTTCTACCTTAGGCAAGTAGGACACCTCTTTTTGGTGTGGGGTATGACACTGGATTCCATATTAAGCTCATATGGTCTATGTCGGTTAAGGCTTATTCCCAATGTAAATAAAATATGAATTATTAACTATGGTTTCTCAAGGAGTTTTACTTATCATGGGTAGGATTATGGGATCTTACTTATACATGGCACAAGTAGACTTTGAGGTATTTATGGTGGGTTTCTATTATGATGTGGTGACTTATATATTGAATATTCTCACGAATTATACTTTCACTCTTTTTTTCATGATGATTCTCAAATTTAATAAAGTGCATGCTCTTCAACTAAATTGTCCCCTTTTAGCATATTTTCATGGTTTTGTGCATGGCTATCATACTTAGTGCAATCTTTGTACTAACACATATTTCTTCTATATTTTCCACAAAGTGGAGGTTCCGGCATTTGAGGTGACCTTTCTTCTTGTACAAAGCTTGGATTGACTATTCCCCAAAGCTTGTGGTGAGTCCTCATGGATCCAAGGACGAGTGATGTTTTGTTGTTCATTTCATTTCTTTGTATTTCATGTCAGATTTCTATTGTAAGGGCTGTGACCCTATTTTGAGACTTCGATTGTAATAGATGGCTAAAAGAGACAATGTCTAGACTTCCGCTTTACTTTTATGAAAACTTCTTAGGACTTGTGAAAATGTCTTTTAGTCTTTATTGTTCTTTACTTATGTGATGATGATGCTAAGTGGCCTACATGGTGCATTTAGGGGCATTGGGTGCCATGCTACATCTAGGGGGTACCTTTGGGTAGGTGAAAAACTTGGTAATCAGAGCAAAAGGTTTAGAATGATTCTAGGATGATTTCTCATAAGCCACGTATAGTAGAGTCTTGTTCATAATGTGAAGCACGCCACATTTATGAGTGAGAGGCTATAAGATGTTTAGGAAATTTCACTTTTTTCATTATTCTTAAGTCGTGCCTTAGAGTTTAACTCTATAAAAGTCCCTCTCCTAATCCTTCTCTTGTGTCTTCAGGAAATGAATACACGAAGGGCTAATGCAAGAAAAGCGGAGGATAACAATGTGAATGAGGAATCTCTTCAAGGTAATCAAGCTCTTCAAGTAAATCAAGTTCCGAATAATTATCTGGTTATGACAGATGTGGAGATTAGCTCGGCTTTGCTAACATTGACCCAATCCATGACGGTTCAAGCTCAAGTCGTGACAACTCAAGCCTAAGCCATGACGGCGCAAGTCAATAGAGATATTGGGCCTCGAGTGAACACTAATTTGAATCCTATGGCTTCAAAATGTAGGGATTTTGCTAGGATGAATCCTCCTGAGTTTCTTCGCTCCAAGGTGGAAGAGGATCCCCAAAGGTTAATTGATGAAGTTTGTAAGATACTTGGGTGCTATGAGGGTATCTTCGGAAGAGAAGGTGGAGCTAGACGCCTACCAACTAAAGGATGTGGCTCAAATTTAGTAAGAACAATGGAAGGGTGAGGGCCAATAGGAGCGGGTCCCATAGATTAAGAGTTTCTTGATACGTTCTTTCCCCTAGAGTTGAGGGAACAAAAAATGCAAGAGTTCATAAACCTTCGACAAGGGGGGATGAGTGTGAAAGAGTATTCTCTCAAGTTCACCCAACTATCCAAGTATGCTCTAACCATGGTGGCGGACTCAAGCGCCAGAATGAATAACTTTGTGATAGGAGTGTCTGAATTGGTAGACAACGAATGTCGTTCGGCAATGCTTATCCCAAGTATGAATATTTCAAGTCTTATGGTCCATGCCGAACAAATTGAGGAGCAAAAGCTCAAGAAAATGAATAGGGAGGTGAAGAGGGCTAGTACCGGTGATGGGGACTTTTCCAATGCTAAGTCTGATGAGCAAGGTCGGCAAAGGTTCAAACCAAGATTTTCCAATCAAGGTTCCTCTAGTGCTTCCCCAATGGTCAACAAGGATAGGGTGCTTAACCCTAAGCCTCAAGGAGGGTATGACAAGGGAACTTCTATGGCAAAGCCTACTTGTGCTAAATATGGTAAGAAATATGATGGTAAATGTTTAGCCGGTTTGGGTGTTTGTTATGGTAGCGGTAACATTCGCCATCAATTGAAGAATTGCCCAACACTTACTGCCAAAGGAAGAGTAGATAAGCGAAATCCACCAAGTGGTTCACACTTCAATGCTCAAAAGCAAAACCGCTTTTATGCTCTTCAATCCCTAGAAGACCAAGAGAGCTCACCGGATGTGGTGACTAGTATGTTACAAGTCTTTTCTATTAATGCATATACTTTGTTAGACCCCGGTGCCACTTTGTCCTTTGTGACACCTTTTATGGCCATGAAATTTGAAATACTCCCCAAAGTGTTATTGGAGCTTTTTTCAGTTTCTACCCCGGTTGGTGAGTCCGTAGTGGCTAAGAAAGTTTATAGAAGTTGTCCTATTTCTTTGTCTCATAAAGTCACTTTGGTGAACTTAGTGGAGTTAGACATTTTAGATTTTGATGTGATTTTGGGTATGAATTAGTTGCATGCATGTTATGCCTCTATAGATTGTAGGACTCAGGTTGTCAAATTTCAATTTCCAAATGAGCCAATTTTAGAGTGAAAAGGGGGGAATTCTATCCCTAGTGGTCAATTTATTTCTTGTCTCAAACTAGGAAAATGATCTCAAAAGGGTGCATTTATGATGTTGTTAGGGTGAGGGATGTTGAATTTGAAACCCCTTCTTTAGAGTCGATCCCCGTGGTGAATGAATTTCCAAAAGTCTTCCCCAATGACTTGCCCAACATTCCTCCCGAGAGGGAAATATATTTTGGCATTGATCTTTTCCCAGATACGCAACCAATCTCCATTCCTTCTTATAGAATGGCTCCGGTCGAGTTGAAAGAGAACTTGAAGGATTTGCTAGATAAGGGCTTTATTCATCTGAGTATCTCTTCATGAGGTGCTCTGGTGTTGTTTGTTAGAAATAAAGATGGGTCTCTTAAAATGTGCATCGACTACCGCCAATTGAACGAAGTTACCATAAAGAATAAATATCCCCTTCCAAGAATCGATGACTTGTTTGATCAACTCTAAGGGGCTAGTTACTTTTCAAAAGTTGACCTTTGGTCGGGCTATCACCAACTTAGGGTGAGAGGGGATGATATACCCAAGACGGCCTTCCAAACTAGGTATGGGTACTATGAATTCCTTGTGATGTCATTTGGCCTAACTAATGCCCCGACGGTGTGATTGTGTTTATGGACAATATTTTGATCTATTCAAGGAGTGAGGGTGAACATATGGACCATTTGAGTATTGTATTTCAAGTCCTTAAGGGCCACCAATTATATGCGAAGTTTAATAAATGTGAGTTTGGTTGAGGTCCGTAGCCTTTCTTGGTCATATTGTGTCAAGCAAGGGTATTGAGGTAGATCCTAAGAAGACGGATGCGGTCAAGAGTTAGCCTAGACCTATAACTCCTACCAATATTAGAAGCTTTTTGGGTTTGGCCGGTTACTATAGGAGGTTTGTTGAGGGTTTTTCCTCCATTGCTTCTTCATTAACGACTTTGACTCAAAAGAAAGCTAAGTTTGAGTGGTCGGAGGCTTGTGAGAAAAGCTTTCAAGAATTAAAGGATAGACTTACTACTTCTCCGGTGTTGACCATACCGGAGGGTACCGATGGCTTTGTTGTGTATTGTGACGCCTCTATAGTGGGATTGGGATGTGTGCTCAAGCAACAAGTTAAGGTGATTGCCTACGCTTCAAGGAAACTCAAGGTACATGAGAAGAATTATTTGACCCATGATCTTGAATTAGCGGCGATTGTGTTTGCTTTAAAAATATGGAGACATTAATTGTATGGGGTCCATGTGGATGTTTTCACCGATCACAAAAGTCTCAATATGTGTTTACCCAAAAAGACTTGAATCTTTGACAAATAAGGTAGTTAGAACTTTTGAAGGATTATGACATAAGTGTCCTTTACCACCCCGGAAAATCTAATGTTGTAGAGGATGCACTTAGTAGATTATCCATGGGTAGTATGTCTCATGTAGAAGATAAAAAGAAAGAGTTAGTCTGAGAGGTTCATAGATTGGCCCGGCTAGGTGTCCAACTAGTAGATTCTCCTAAGGGTGGTTTCACGGTTCATAGTGGCTCTGAATCATCCTTTGTGATAGATGTGAAGTCTAAACAAGGCCTTGATCCTATATTAATAAAATTGAAAGAGTCGGTACTCAAGAATTCCGTTGAGGCTTTCTCCCAAGGGGGAGATGGGGTACTTAGGTACCAAGGTTGATTATGTGTTCCGGATGTTGATGGGTTGAGGGAGAAATTTTTAGAGGAGGCTCATAGTTATCGGTATTCTATTCATCTGAGAGCCACCAAGATGTACCGTGATTTACGAGAAGTCTATTGGGGGAATGGTATGAAAAAAGAATATTGCGAGATTTATAGAAAAATGTTCTAATTGTCAACAAGTTAAGGTTGAGCACCAAAGGCCGGGAGGTTTGTTGCAAAATATACCAATTCCCACTTGGAAGTGGGAAGAGGTGAATATCGATTTTGTTGTGGGTTTGCCTTGTACTAGAATGCAACATGATTCTATTTGGGTCATTATTGATAGGATGACAAAATTAGCCCATTTCATTCCCGTCAAGGTCTCCCTTTCGGTGGATGACTATGCTAATTTGTATATAAGGGAGATAGTGAGGTTACATGGAGTTCCTTTGGCTATCATTTCGGATCGGGGTACTCAATTTACTTCACATTTTTGAAAGTCATTCCAAAAGGGGCTTGGTACTAAGGTGAAACTTAGCACCGCTTTTCACCCTCAAATGGATGGTCAAGCAGAGCGCACCATTCAAAATTTAGAGGATATGTTGAGGGAATGTGTTATAGATTTCAAGGGTAATTGGGACGACCACTTGCCATTAATAGAGTTTTCCTACAATAATAGTCACCACTCAAGTATCGGTATGGCTCCTTTTGAAGCCTTGTATGTTAGGAGATGTAGGTATCCGATTGGTTGGTTTGAGGTAGGTGATGTCGCTCTTATTGGTCCCGAATAAGTTTATGAAGCTATTGAGAAAGTTCGACTCATTAGAAAGAGATTGAGAATGGCTCAAAGTAGGAAAATCACATATTTAGATGTGAGAAGGAGGGACCTAGAATTTCAAGTAGGTGATTGGGTATATTTTAAAATCTCACCCATGAACGGTATGATGAGGTTTGGCAAAAAGGGGAAACTTAGTTCCCGGTATGTAGGCCCATATCAAATTGTGAAGCATATTGGGGAAGTGGCCTATGAATTGGACTTGCCAAATGAGTTGGCTCCGGTTCACCCGGTATTTCATGTTTATATGCTTAAAAGTGTATTGGGGACCCGGTATCCATTATTCCTTTAAAATGGTTGGGAGTTGATGAAAGCCTTTCCTATGAAGAGGTTCCGGTAGAGATCCTTGACCGGCAAGTCAAGAGATTGAGAAACAAGGAAGTAGCTTTCGTTAAGGTTTTATGGAGAAATCATCTATTTTAGGATGCTACTTGGGAGGCCGAAGCCGATATGAAGTTTCGATACCCTCATCTCCTTCCTTCCACTCTGACTCAAGCTTGAGGTAAATAGTTCCTCTAGAATTTCCTTGTTTGGGAAGTCATGTGTAAGTTGTATGTTTTCCATGGTTTCTTTAAATGATGCATGTTCTTGATGAAATTCATGTTTAATGAGAAAATGAGTTTTCATGATATCTGTTCCTCATGTTGTTGTGCATTTGTTATGAGTTGCCTAATTGACTTCATGAGATGTGTTAATGAACATGCTTTAGTATGCTTTTGAGAGTAATTGCATATTGGCTCCATAGTGTTCTGTTGAGCATTATTTTAGTTGGAGAAATGAGTTTCTCCTATGAAAATGAGAATTATTGAGTTTGGTGCATATTGGTGTTAGATGTAGTTCCTACTCCATTATTATGCATTGATCATGTTTGAGATGGAGTTGAAGTTGCCACCTTTGAATAGTGCATGTTGTGAATAATGCATTTGTAAATTTTGCATATTTTGATGTTTCATGCAAGATGGGCTGATAGTCTTGAGTCTTTAAATCCATAAAGTGTCTAGGTCATCATTCGAGGACGAATGTTCCCAAGGGGGTGATAATGTAACATTCCGGAAAATTTTAAACTAAACTAGAGTCTAACATAAAACTAATAGGCTTAACTAAAGCTTGATGTTAGGTTTAAAGCCTAGTAAATACCTCCCCGTACCTTAAAATTCATGTTTTTGGGTAAGAACGTCAAGGCCTAAACCCCAAGGACCAACCATGGGTCCTTGAGGAAAAGGCCCCAAAAAGTGACCTAGGCAGTAACCCACGAGGGTACCTACGTCCCGTAGGTCCATCCATGCCCCGTAGGTGGGAATCGTGGGTCAAGACCCAAAAATCAGGCCCCAGACCATGGACCTACGGACCTGCAGAATGGCCAGTAGGTCAATTCACGAACCGTAGGTCCTAGGTTCGTAGGTGGCACCTGTAATCTGCCTAGTTTCGGTTAGGTAAATTCATAATTAAGTTAGTTTAATGTAGGTTTGTTTTATATGGTTTTTAATAGAAATATATTAGACTTTTAGGTCATTAACTAACTACAAACATTTCATAAAAATCTCAACTACGCAAATCAAAATCAAACCTCTCCAAAATCTTCTCCCTAAAAACTCCATTGAAGAAGAAGAAGAAGAAGATCAAGTTAGGGCTTCAATAAGGGAGTTATCTCATACAAATTTGTTGGATTTCTACACCTAAGGTATGGTAGTCTTTCATACATAGAATGCTTTCTTCCATGGAGTCCTTAACCTTCCAATTTCAAAGTAGACAATTCGCCAAAACCTAGGGTTTTCATTCCAAGTCATGGATTCTTTCTAAAAATGTTTTCAATGATTTATTTAACATATATTATGATTGAATTGTTGTTTTATGTTTGTTTTATGATAAAATCTCCCATGAATCCGTGAAATCCCCATAACCCTAATTTATGACTCTGTGATGAGGGTGAATTGCAGTAAGACCAATTTTATGGAATTGTATTTGTTGTAATTTAGTTCTTTTGATCATATTATTATCCATGTTGAATGTAGTAACCCTAAATTGATTGCAAGAGTGTGATCCTTGATCCAAGAAGGGTCAAACATGGAAATTATGCCAAATTGTGGGCTTCATATATGCATGTTTTTTGAACATGATTATATTCTACTTATTGTGTTAATTGAAAGTTCATTCTCATAAACACATAATGAACATGATGTGAAAGTTCTTCTCACTATATGATGATTCTAAGGTTGAAAGTCCATTCTCACCTATTGAATCTATGAGCTATTTTGTGAATTGTGTTGGATGGAGGGTTTAGACACTCCTTCATGCTTGTAAATGCAATTCAAAGACTAAACATATAATTGTGGGAAGTAATGCTTAGAATCGAGTGCATATTTAATATGAGATAGAGGCTCTCCCATTAAGAAACGCTGGGTTTCTAAAGTTAATCTCATGAGATGGAAGCTCCCCCGTTAAGTAAGGTTGGGTTTCTAGTAACAATCTTTGTATCCTTTAACTATGTGCCCTCATAGGTCTTTAGCTAGTGGATCCACCTAAAATCTAATACATTTAGTTTACCTTAGGCAAGTAGGACACCTCTTTTTGGTGTGAGCCATGCCACCGGATTCCATGTTAAGCTCACATGGTCTATGTCGGTTAAGGCTTAATTAAAATATGAATTATTAACTATGGTTGCTCAAGGAGTTTTACTTAGCATGGGTAGGAATAAGAGATCTTACTTATACATGGCACAAGTAGACTTTGAGGGTATTCATGGTGGGTTTCTATTATGATGTGGTGACTTATATATTGAATATGCTCACGAATTATGCTTTCACTCTACTTTTCATGATGATTCTCAAACTTGATAGTGCATGCTCTCCAACTAAATTATCCCTTTTTAGCATTTTTTCATGATTTTTTGCATGGCTATCATACTTAGTGCAATGTTTGTACTAACCCATATTTCTTCTACATTTTCCACAAATTGTAGGTTTTGGCGTTTGAGGTGACCTTTCTTCTTGTGTAAAGCTTGGATTGACTATTCTCCAAAGCTTGTGGGGAGTCCTCATGGATCCGAGGTCGAGTGATGTTTTTTTGTTCCTTTTATTTCTTTGTATTTCATGTCAGATTTCTATTGTCAGGGCTATGACCCTATTTTGCGACTTCGATTGTAATAGATGGTTAAGTTAGACAATGTCTAGACTTTCGCTTTTCTTTTGTGAAAACTTCGTAGGACTTGTGAAAATGTCTTTTATTCTTTATTGTTCTTTACTTATGTAATATGATGCTAAGTGGCTTACATGGTGACTTTAGGGGCATTGTGTGCCTTGTTAAATCTAGGGGTACCCTTGGGTCAGGACAATATCTCTCACCCTAACTAGATGGTAAAAGCAACCCCTAGAAATCATATTTCTAACTTTAAGATAAGAAACAAACAGACTCTTGGCATAAAGTTTCCCCTCTTCCACTCTAGGATAGGCTCATTTGGGAACTAAAACTTGACTACACGGGTTCTATAATTGATAGAAGCATAATATCAGTGTAGCCAATCCATACCAAGAATCAAATCAAAGTCTAACATATCTAGCACTACCAAGTCAACAAGAGTAACTCTATGGGACAAGGAAACGAGACACTTTCTATAGACCCTTTTAGCCACAATGGAATCACCAATAGGAGTAGAGACAGAAAAGGGACCTAACAACACATCCTGAAGAACATCAAACGTCATAGCTACATATGGGGTCACAAAATACAAGGAAGCACTAGGATCAAGCAAATCATACACATCAAGTTGGAAACTCTCAACATACCGGTAATCAGATCGGGAGAACTCTCTTATTCACCTCCAGTTTGAAGTGCATAGAAATGGTTTTGCTTAGGAGCATTGGAACCCACACCACTAGTAGTAGCTTATTTGCCCTCTCTTCCTTTAGCCATAAGCATTGGGAAATCCCTCATTTTGTGACCACTCTTACCACAACCAAAGCAACCATCTGTGCCGGCTAGGCAATTAGCCTCGTGCCTCCTTCCACACTTAGTGCAACTAAACCTAGGCAATGAAGATCCACTACCATTACCTCCTTGACACTTAGGGTTAGACACCCTATCTTGGTTGAACTCAGGAAGAGCATTGGAGGAAACTTGACCGGAAAACCTTTGTCAGAATCTAGGATGACCTTGTCCATCAGACCTTGCATTAGTGAAATTTCCATTACCGGTCTTAGCCCTTTTTGCCTCCCTAGACTTTTCCTTGAGTTTCTCCTTCTCAATTTGTTGTGCATGCACCATGATATGAGAGATTTCCATGTCATTAATGAGCATAGTGGTTCGGCAATCTTTAACCACTATTTCGGACACACCCGAAACAAACTTGCTCATATTAGCCCTTGAATCGGCAACCATTGAAGGAGCATACTTAGACAATTGAGTGAACTTTAGGGCCTATTCCCTCACACTCATACTTCATTTTCGAAGGTTAATGAACTCAAGCACCTTGGCTTCCCTCATCTCAAGGGAAAAGAACCAATCAAGAAAAGCGGCCTTAAACTTTTCCCAATGAAGAGGACCCACATCTTCCGATCTCCCTTCCTTCCATTGGTTATACCATATTTGAGCCACACCTTTTAGTTGATAAGTGGCCAACTCTGCCTTTTCCACTGGCATAACTCCCATGATCATCAAAACCTTATAGACCTCATCAATAAACTCTTGAGGATCTTCCTCAACTTTGGAACCATGACACTCCGTAGGGTTCATCCTGGTGAAGTCCCTCACTATTGCAGTTGTCGTACCCACATTTGGGTTTACGGGAACCACTACCTCCCTATTGTCTTGGGCCGTCATAGCTTGAGCCAAAACTTAAAAAGCAGCCCTAAACTCCGTATTCGACACTTGCTCGGCCAAAGGATAGACCGGAACTTGAGGAGCTTGGGGAGGAGCTTTTTGTTCCACATTCTCCTTCACATTCCTTCTAGTATAAGCTCTTTGTGAAGCCATGTCCTGAAGAACATAGGATAAGGATTAGGAGAGAGACCTTATAGAGTTGAACTCTATAGCACGACTTAAGAGTAATGAAAGAAGTGGAGTTTCCTAATCATTTTGTAGTCTCTCATTCATAAATGTGGCGCGCTTAATACTTATGAACAATACTCTACTAGACATGGCTTATGAGACATCTTAGGACCATTCTAAACCTTGCGCTTTGATACCAAGTTTGTCATGACCCAAGGGTACCCCCTAGATGTAACATGGCATACAGAATCTCGAAGGACTCCAAACAAGCCAATTAGCTCTCATAACATAAGAAATAAAACAATAAGAGTAAAATAATAGTCCAAGTTCAAAACATTTAAGAAAAGCAAAGAAGAAGTCTAATACACTTGTCTCATCATAGCCATCTAATACAATAGAGTGAAATTGGTCCTAGCCCATACATCATGTTCAGAAGATAAAATACATGAAAGAAACTAAACAATGAAAGTTCGTACTCGAAGCATGAGGACTCACCTGTCACGACCCGGGAGCACCCCCTAGTCGTAACCGGCGTACTCGACCTCGAAGAGGTCTAATACAAGCCTCTTAGCATTCATTCATCGCATAGACACTAAAACCATAAGGAATTTAAAGCTTTCTTTACCAAGAAAACATTTCAA